>PISX010002002.1:0-142104 GCA_004024625.1 Mellivora capensis | reverse complement strand
GCGTCCTGGGATCGAGTCCCACATCGGGCTCCTTGCTCGGCGGGGAGCCTGCTTCTCCCTCTGCCTCTGCCTGCCACTCTGTCTGCCTGTGCTTGCTCTTCTCTTTCTCTGACAAATAAATAAATAAAATCTTAAAAAAAAAAGAATACAAAAGCTAGATTACAGCTGCTTTCAGAAACAGGGTATTAGAACTGGTGTCCAAGGAATAGAAATAAAAATAAGAAACACAAATCAGCGGCACGAAATAAGAATGTAAAAAATTTTTATTTTATTTTATTTTATTTTATTTTAATTTTATTTTATTTTTAAATAAAGTTGTTACGGTTCACAGAGTTCTTTTTTTTTTTAAGATTTTATTTATTTATTTGAGAGAGAGGCAGTGAGAGAGCATGAGCGAGGAGAAGGTCAGAGGGAGAAGCAGACTCCCCGTGGAGCTGGGAGCCTGATGCGGGACTAGATCCGGGGACTCCGGGATCATGACCTGAGCCGAAGGCAGTCGTCCAACCAACTGAGCCACCCAGGCGTCCCTGTAAAAAATTTTTAAATGTAACGAATATTTGTTAAGAAAAAATATGCAGGAGCTGAACGAACATGGCAGGTGGGAATGCGGCAGAACGGACACAACGGAGAAATTAGGAGAAACAAAGCATCGGAGACGCTTCCAGAAGCGAGAAAGTACAAAGAGGCCAGGCCCTACTTGAGGGGAGCACGAGAAGGGGGAGGAAGAAATATTTGTAAGAAATCAGGAAGATAACTTTCACACGTTTAAGATGAAAGAGCTCTCAGACCCGTAGTGCTCTTCAGGCTGAACAGGAAAAATCTACAACCGGTCACAAAAGAATGAATTTCAGAAAAGCCTGAAGAGAGAGAGACACCCCGACCACCTTCCCGGGAAGGCTCACATGGCTCTCGGGACGACACTGGGTGTGAACGACGGCGCAGCAAGGACCTTCCAGGAGTTGAAGGAAAACAACGTAAATCTATCATTTTCTATCCCGGCAAATGTTCATCCCCATGAAAAGCCCATTCTCGGTTATATGAGGTCATTTACAGTCACAGAAAAAAATGAGATCTTAAGAAAGTGCAGAGTCCTGGGCGTGTCGTCTGTTTGTGAACGGTCTGTCGGTCTGTCCGTCTGATCGGTTTATCGGTATTGACGAAGCATCTGCCGGGCCAGTGCTGTCAGAGCGCTGTGGGGGCGGACAGAGCATCCCGGACCACGGAGCGTAACGGAGGGTCAGACTCCCAGAGCAGGAGCGTGCCCGGCTGCTGGGGAGGGGGCTGAGGAAGGACAAGGCTCCTCCTCCCTGTGTTCAGCAAACCCTGGGTCGTTTCTGAATGGGGGACGGCTGTGTAAGCCTGGGGTCCGGTCACACGGTCTCGGGGCCGTGGGGAACGCAGCCCTTGAGGGCAGGAGGGCAGAAGGGACCACTGTGCAAGCAGCAGCAAAGATCCGGGTCCCAGAGAGATTAGAAGAGGCACCAGTGAGGGGGCAAGAGGTCTCAGGATGAAAGGGAAGAGTCCGGGTGGGCAGAAAGCTCCCATCCTGCTGACCAGGACTCTCAGGTTTAGAGACTCCCTTGGGCTCCGAGAATCATGCAAAGCCAGGAGCCTTCCAATTCCTCTGAAACGTTACACAAAAAAGTTCACTATCTGAATGAATTGGTTACGATTTGATGGACACTGAGAGCTTCCAAAACGGTAACCCAGACCCGCCCAACCCTGATTAAACTTCACGTGAGATAACATGCAGACCCCCCATTAAAGCTTTTCAGGATTTGCGAGAGCTAATTCAGGGGGACAAGCAGGTCCACAGAGAAGCCTCAAAACCACCTTCCCATTTGGGAAGAGAGATCTCCCATCCTGGGAGAGAAGGAAGGCGGAGCCGCGTCTGCCTGCTTCTGTCTGGTTTCTATTGCTTTTGTGAAAGGGCAAATTGAAATTGAAAGAGAGAGATCACGAGTAGGCAGAGAGGCAGGCAGAGAGAGAGGGGGAAGCGGGCTCCCCGCTGAGCAGAGAGCCCGATGCGGGGCTCGATCCCAGGACCCTGGGATCATGACCTGAGCCGAAGGCAGAGGCTTAACCCACTGAGCCACCCAGGTGCCCCAATTCCTTTTTTTTTTTCTCTTGATGAAGTTTCAGTGGGAAATGTAATCCACGAGGCCACCTTCAAGTGGTTCATTCCGTGGCCTTAAACTAATCTTCGGGCTGCTGAGGTAACGGGAATTCTGGGCTTTCTCTAGCCCTATATAAGCGGCTGTGTGGTTGGGCGCAGCGCTGTGGGAGAGCCAGTCCCAGCGGCGAGGAGGCTCGAGGCAGGAAGAACGAGGCAAGTCACCAGGTGGGGACGTCGGAGGGTGCTGGGAACCCGGAACGTGGGTGGAGGTTGGTGCCAGGAGGATTTGGGGCTGCATTCGCTGCACATTGGCTCCGAGGTCTTGTGAAAGTAGGAGTCGTCCTACATATTGAGTTGTTGTTGTTGTCCTATATAGGAGTCGTCCTATACATGCCCCGTAATTATCTGAATGGCTCTAGTCTGATTTGACCCCCGGCATGCGAGGTTTTTACTTTCAACCAGGCTTCTTCAGCCTCCGATGGTAATCTTGGCCAGGTGATTTTGTTGTCGTTGTTTTGTTTTGGGGGGGAGTTGGGGGCTGTCCCGTGCACTGCAGGGTGTTTAGCCGTGTCCCCCCGCCACCTGCCTCCCCATGCCTGGGTTGTGACGACCAAAAATGCCTCCAGATGTCGCCCAGTGTCCCAAGGTGCCAGGGGAGTAGGGCAAGTCACCCTTGGTTGAGAATCACGGCTCCAAATGTTGGTCATGCCATTGCGTAAAGACGTGCCAGGCATGTCCTCTTGGCATCCTCGTATTTTACCCTCAGACAGGGTAAGAGGTGGGTTTTCTCGTCCTGTGTTATGGAGAAGGATGATGGTCTCCCAAGAGCTGGTGGACTTGCCTAACAGCTGATTAAAGCTACAACACGGGATCGAATCAGCACTGAGCTGATCGAGCTTCCCCAGTGAGCCGGAGTAGGGACAAAGGTTGACTATTATGGGTTTGAGGAAAATGTGTTCACTTTGAATTCCGTGTGGGTACATGCTTCTCCTGAGGTTTCTAAACATCCCACACCATTGCTTGAAAACACATCGCTGGGTGTTTGCTGTCCACGGGGTAAAAATCAAACCTTTGAGTATGGACCTTTTTCTTTTATCAACCTACTAGCCCAGCCATGATTAAAGCCCCTCTCTCTGGGCGCCTGGGTGGCTCAGTGGGTTAAAGCCTCTGCCTTCAGCTCAGGTCATGATCTCAGGGTCCTGGGGTTGAGCCCCACATCGGGCTCTCTGCTCGGCAGGGAGTCTGCTTCCCCCTCTCTCTCTGCCTGCCTCTGCCTACTTGTGATCTCTGTCAAATAAATAAATAAAATCTTAAAAAAAAAAAGCCCCTCTCTCTACCTGGGGACCACGTTGCTCTCAGTGCCCTGCGGAGTACCCCCAGTCTTCCCGCCCATCCTCAGGTTGACCCTTGACCTTTGAAAATTTCAAAGAGCATTGGATTTTTAATCCATTTTCTTGGATGAGATTAAGTGTTTAACCATAGAGAGGGAGAAGAGATTAACGGATCCCCTGGGGGTGGGTGTGGCCAGGGAAGAGGGAGGGACAGAGTTTCCTTTGGGCGGGGGGATGAGTGAGTTCTGGAACTAGACAGAGATGAATGTTGTAAAGCATTGCAAATGTGATAGTGCCGCAAACTTGTGCGTGTTAAAAGAGTGAAGTTTTAAAATGGTGAGTTTTGTGTTGTGCGTATCTCACGACAGTAAGGAATATTTGTTAATCCTGTTAAGGTTCTTTCGAATCCCCTTCCTGGAACAAAGCAATATCCCGGGACCAACAAGGAAATGTGTCGTCGGAGGACGATCTTAGATTAATACTTCTGATGTTCCCACACCACATGAAATTCTCGGGTTGTGAATATTTTTCTGTATTCTGCAGAATTTTAACTAATACAGTTTTGCCTTGTAGGTTTTCCTGGTGGAAAGATAGAAAGACTGACATCGTTAAAATTCAATTATAGGAGGTTTTTTTTTTTAAAGATTTTATTTATTTATTTGACAGAGAAAGAGATCACAAATAGGCAAAGAGGCAGGCAGAGAGAGAGAGGAGGAAGCAGGCTCCCTGCTGAGCAGAGAGCCCGATGTGGGGCTTGATCCCAGGACCCTGAGATCATGACCTGAGCTGAAGGCAGAGGATTAACCCACCGAGCCACCCAGATGCCCCTTAATTATAGGAGTTTTACACATAGTTACATATAATTTATAGTCAAGGATGATATTGTCCCAACTTACAGATGAGAAAACTGAGCCCACCTCTGTACGTTTAGAGCTCGGAATCTAGGGGCCCTTCAGACATGTAAACCACCTTTTACTATAAATATGAACATTGGAAAAATAATAGTGGGGTTACTTTTCACGGTATTAAATACTGGATGAGTTTGGAACGGTGTTAGTGTTGGGGTGAAGGGTTTGGAGGAAGGGGGTGGTAAGAAGTTAAACCAATCTGGTTCATTCCCCCCCACCAGACTTCTGAATGAACGGCGCGCGTCTGTTGATGAGGAAAACCGAATCAATCCCTTTAGGTGGCTCTTAATAAGACACCAGCTTCTAGAAAGTCTGCAGAGTCATACCGCAAAGTTCTCCGGTCGATATGGCTACAGACCAGAACTTCTCAGGGGGTCAGGAGAAACCCCAAGGCAGCCCGGGGACAGAGCTGCCGCGGTCTGTTCCATCGCAAGGAGCCCTCGGCGGGACTCGAGACGGCGACTGTGAGACGTGGCACCTGAGCTTCAGGGCTTTCACCAGCTCAGAGAGGTCGGACCCCCTTGAGGACCTGAGGAGGCTCGGTGAGCTCTGCTACCTGTGGCTGCGGCCAGACCTTCACACCAAGGAGCAGATCCTGGACGCGCTGGTGCTGGAGCAGTTCCTGATCTCCGCGCCCCTGGAGCTTCAGGTGTTAGTCAAGGAAAGGGATGTGCGGAGCTGCGAGGACTTGAGGGACCTGCTGAGAAGCAACGAGATCCCCAAGACATGGGTGAGCAGGGCCTTCCTGATGGGAAGGGGGAGCTAGCTGCTGTGGGGGCTGCAGGTGCCCTTGGACTAGAGAGGACATGGGGGCTTTCTCGGTCAGCGGTTCCCACGGGGAAGACGATTTGCCCCTCAGGAGACACTCGGCAGTGTCTAGAGTCATTTCCGGCTGTCACGACAGGGAGGAGAGGCAGGTCACTGGCATTTGGTCAGTTTCCAGAGTCTACGCGCTTGACTGTCACTCACCCTGCCCAACCCCTGGTGGGGACAGTTGCCTAAGGGGCATTCCAGGGGCTCCAGGAGGAAGGAGCCGGAAACCAGTCCAGTCCATTACATTTGCAATTCTTGACATTGCAGAGACCCTCTTAAAAGTGGTCCTACTCTGGTGAAGTACCTAGTACGCTCTGTTGCCACGGTAACTAGAGTCCTGGCATGATGTTGAGGAAGGAAGGGGGGTGGGACAGCAGGCTTTCGACTCCATGAGGGTCTCTCAAATCTACTAGTGATACTGGGATGGACCAACCTTGGGGCTTTCCTGGGCATCATAGTGTTAGTGCCATCCTTGATGCCAATGGCAACCACCCCCAGTTGGGAAAGTCAAAACCAAAAAATCTCTGGTGGTTGCCAGATGTCCCTCCAGCTCACAGGTAAGACTCTCCAGACCAGGTAAGACCTTAGGATGGGAACATTTTCCATCATGGTGCTTGGCATGCACCTGTAGGCTTTGTAGAAAGAGCAAGAGTCCGAAGGATCTAGGAGGGGAATGGGACCTGGTGTAGAACCAGCCATGGGGAGATGAGCTCTGTAGGTAATCTTGTAAGTGGACAGGAGGGAATTAGATCCAACATGGCAGTCCTCCTTGCCCTGAGCACTCGGGGAGGTGATGAAACTCTCCAGGGGTGAGTGGAGAACGGGAATTATAAGCTTTTGACAACGTGGTGGGAAAATAGCCATGGGAACTGGAAGATGGTCATCTGGAATGACAGATAAAGGGAATCTTAAGACCAGCCGAGTGAGATGTGATGTCTCACCTGGGCCTAGTGTTGGCTTTCACACCTGTGCTCCACCTTGGGTGCTGAAGTCAGGAGTGGACAAGGCGTGCCTTAGGATGACTCGTGAGGACTGAGTATTAGCTGAGGCGGTGGGGGGACATGGGGAGGCGTTGACCATGATTGGATACTGTGGCTAGGCCGGTGGTTGTCCAACACAAGAGGGCGGGTAAGTCCCCCATCACCTTGGGAGGCTGCCTTTGAAACAAGTAATTCCAACAAAGTGTGAGTGTGCAGTAGCTTCATCAAGGGAGCATCAGAGCTCCGTTCTGGTTCGAGTGAGTCTGATCTTGGTTGACTCTTGCCCCCACAGACCATAGTCACCTTACAAGGACAGGAATTTCTTGTACGAAGTTCAGATGCTCAGATGGCCGGAGCGGAGGTGAGTGACATGGACCTCGTGGCAGACTTGTCCAAGAAGCCCCGATCTTCCGTGAGTGAGACACGCCCAGAGGACAGCGAGAAGGTCAGCAGAGAGCTGCAGAATCTGCAAGGAGTCAACGAGCCATCAACCGGGCAGGTGAGCGAGCCATCAACCGGGCAGGTGAGCGTGAGGTCCCTTCCCGATCTCGATTCGAGGGAGTGGTGGCAGAAGGTACTAGAAGCGGTGGTGGGTGTAGCTACTGAGATAACTGGGACAGTGGCAGAGCACAGAAGTGCACCCATTTGCCCATGGAATTCCCATGGATGCATCGAGCCCGTAGACATTTCTGAGCTTCTGTGGAAAAGGAAAACTCCTCACCCTTTGTCCCTCTGCCTAAGGGAGTGGTTCTCACCTGGAGTTGTTTTGCCTCTAGAATACTTTTGCAAATGTCCCAAGACCGTTTCAGTTGTCAGAATGCGGGTGGGGTTGGCGGATGGGATTGCATCGAGTGGGGGGAACCCAGGGATGCTGCTATGGTCAATTATCCCACAATGCACAGGAGAGCCCCAAACAGGGAGTCATCCCACAAAATATCAGTAGTAATGAGCAGTGACACCTGGAACCAGAGCCACCTTGCTTTCCGAGTTGGCCAGAGGAAGCCAGGTGACCTGAGGAGTGCTTAGAGAATTAAGCGTAAGGGCTGTAAGGGCTGTGACGTGTAGACATGATTTAAAGGCGTGCTGGGCATGATGATGAGTGGCCCAAAGGAAGTGTGGGCACATCCACAACATTGTCATGGTGAGAGAGTTGGTGTCTCAGATTAGGGCGGTGGGCAGGATGGGGAAAGAGGAGGCGAGAGCTTCCCACGCCCCAAGTTAGACACGTTGGTAACTACACGTGTTTGCCCATTGCCAGGCACAGAATGTTCTCCTGCTGGAGACCATTCCTGGAAAAGGTGTGCAGCAGAGTCAGAGACCCAAGGGGAACCTGAAGGAGAATCTGATGGAAGATCCGGAAGAAAGGACAATACTGAAATTCCAAGAGCCTCAGCTTCTGGAAGGTCCTGGTGAGCCTGCAAACTGGGAATTCAGAGGAGTTAGTGACTCTTCCTCAGCTGGGAAGTAGGGGTGGGGATCCAGCACTGACATCTCTTGGGGGAAGGGAGCCCTGAAATGCCAAGCCTTCTCCATCCCTGACTGCCCTGACACTCCTCAGTGTCCTACGTACAACCCTATCCCAGGTCCATTGGTTGATGGGAAGTTCTCAACCCACAGTGGCCTTCGGTCCAAAGGAGGTTGGTATCATTGAAAATGCTCCATGTTAAGTGTTGTGTGTTAACCCTTTCAACAGATTCCATGAAGGCAAAGGGTGGGAAGGATCTCCAAGAAGGAGCCCGTATTACATATGTGCACGCCGACAGACCCTCCGCCCACATTTCAGAGAGACAAACTTCCCCTCGGAGTGGGAACCGAAGAGATTCTCAGAAAAGCCCAAGAAATCCCGCAAGAAGAAAACTGGACAACACCTCCATTTCCGAAGAAGTACCTCGAGGAGGGGCCCCGTGTTTGGACAAAGGAGAAGTCTCAGCTCAGCTTGCACCCAGCTCGGCCCGTCCTGTTGGGGAAGAAGCCGCAGGCCAGACACCGACCGTGTGCGGCATCTGTAAGAGACAGTTTCGTTATAAATCTCAGTTTCGCGTTCACTGGAGGACGCACACGGGGGAGAGGCCGTTCCGATGCGATGCCTGCGCCGGGGCGTTCGTGCAGCCTTCAGACCTCCGCGTGCACCAGCGGATCCACACCGGGGAGAAGCCCTACTCCTGCGAGCTCTGCCACCGGACCTTCACCCACGACTCCACCCTTCGGAGCCACCGCCGGGTCCACACCAAGGAGAAGCCTTACCCGTGTGCGGACTGCGGGAAAGCTTTCAGCCACAAGGGGAACCTCAACGTCCACCTTCGCACCCACTCTGGGTTGAAACCCTACACATGTCCCGAGTGCCACGGTGCCTTTCGTCAGCTGGGAACTTTCAAACGCCACCAAAAAACCCACGCGAAGTGACTTCCTGACGATTCCGTAGACAAGGCGACCGGGTCCAAGTCCCTTCCGCCCCAAGAAGGAGGTTAAGGGTGATTTGTCCCCGATTTTGGAAAAATGACAGGACACCTCGAGCACTTACAAGGTTTCCGGAACACAGCAGCTGTCCCGTGAACGTTAATTATGAGGTTCTTGGAATGATGACCGACCTCTTCCCTATTGGTTTTCATTTTCCGTCTCATCATGTCCCATTGTAGTAAGCTTTTTGGTTTATGTTGCTATTCTTGCAATGAAGGCAGCCTTATTTTCGATATTTCCTAATAAAATCGTGGCTGCAGATTGTCTTCCTGTTATCCTTTATTTCCTTATAAGGTGGGATGGTCCAAGTAGGGTGGCCCGATTTTTTTTTTAAGATTTTTTTATTTGGGGACGCCTGGGTGGCTCACTTGGTTGGGCAGCTGCCTTCGGCTCAGGTCATGATCCCGGCATCCTGGGATCGAGTCCCACATCGGGCTCCGTGCTCGGCCGGGAGCCTGCTTCTCCCTCTGCCTCTGCCTGCCACTCTGTCTGCCTGTGCTCACTTGCTCTCTCTCCCTCTCTCTCTGACAAATAAATAAATTAAAAAAAAAAAGATTTTTTTATTTGGGGGCGCCTGGGTGGCTCAGTGGGTTAGGCCTCTGCCTTCGGCTCAGGTCATGATCCCGGGGTCCTGGGATCGAGCCCCGCATCGGGCTCTCTGCTCAGCAGGGAGCCTGCTTCCTCCTCTCTCTCTGCCTGCCTCTCTGCCTACTTGTGATCTCTGTCTCTCAGAGATCTTTAAAATAAAATCTTTAAAAAAAAAAGATTTTATTTATTTGACGGAGAGAGACACAGCGAGAGAGGGAACACAAGCAGGGAGAATCGGAGAGGGAGAAGCTGGCTTCCTGCTGAGCAGGGAGCCCAATGCGGGGCTCGATCGTAGGATCCTGGGATCATGACCTGAGCCGAAGGCAGACGCCCAACAACTGAGCCCCCCAGGTGCCCCGAGTGGCCAGATTAAATAGGAGATACCCAGTGAGGTTTGAATTTCAGACGGACCTGTTTTAAGTATAGACACATTCTGATTTATTTATCATATCCCTGAGCAACTTAAAAAAAAAAAAGACATTTTTTAGAGCAGCTTCAGATTCACAAAACAGCAGGAGTCCAGAGATTTTCCCAGGACCCCCGCCCCTTCCCCACACAAACACGTCCTCCCTTACCATCAGCATCCCCAGGCCAAAAGTGATGAGGCCCTGCTGATGTCATTGTCCCACAAGCCTAGGGTTGAGGGGTCACTCAGTGTTGCCCCTTCCCTGGGTTTAGAAAGATGCAGGACGGGGACCCACCGTGAGGGTCTCGCGCGGAGCAGTTCCTCTGCCCTAAAATCCTTCGTGCTCCGCCTGTCCGAACTGCTTTGTGTTCTGCACCCTGAATCGTTGCTAAGTCGGGTGACCTGTCATTTCCCACGCGGACTCCGGAAGCGTTCGGAGCCACTGGTTAGTAGGTCGCCTTAACTGAGGGACACGGACATCGCCTGGAGGCTCTGTGAAGCCGCAAGTGAATGGCCCACGCTCTGCTCTGGGGCGGGGCCTGGGAACCTGCATTTTAAGGAACTTGAGTTTCAGAATCCGTTTTTTTGACAGCCTGTGTCCCACACCATTTCCTCTATTAACCTTGTGCGTTAGGATGGCACATCTGTCTGATTTATTAACACTCCAAGGCCCGTGCTTCACTGATTTCCTTGCTTTCCCTGTAATACCCCGTGTCTCCACGCCCCCCTCCCCCGTCGTCAGGATCCCACTCTTTAGGCTTCCTTAAACTCAGACTCCTTGGTAGTGAGTTTCTCCGATCTTCTTGTTTTTGACGTCCTGAGAATATGCACTTTTAAGAAATCCCCAAGGGATACGGATGCTTCTGCTCTTAGGAAATTTTGAGAAAAGCAGATTTTGGGTCCAGTAACCTTCAGGGCTCTGAGTCTGTTCCTTCCTACATGGGGTCCATTTACAAAAGTCCCGTTTCCAGGGAGGAGGGTTTAAGGTCCTTCCCTGGGGCAGGTGCCCGGTATGTGACCCGGTGTATGTGTGTGGACTCACATCTCCTCCAGACTTGAGGCCCTGAGCAGTCTTGGAGAGGAGTCCACGAGACCACTCTCCGTCTTGGCGATGAAGCCTGATTTCCTTCACCAGACCTAGGAAACATATTCCTGAGACGACCTGCTCGTTTATCTTAATCATAGGGATGCCCACCAGTGAGCCTCACCCAAAAGTTCTTTGCAGCCCAGTTTCCCAATCTGGCAGCAAGTTGGAGCCAGCTTCAAAACACACACACACACACACACACACACACACACACTCCAAACCCCACCTGCGCGTGGGGGCCACACCCAGAGAGAAGGATTTGGCTGGTGTGGGATGTGGCCCGAGCACTGGGAGCGTTACAGGTGTCCCGGGAGATCCCAGCGTGGGGCAGACGAAAAGAAAATGAGCATTGCTCTGTATTCCCAGAGATCTGCTTCCCCTGCCCCCCAGTGTATCTCCATGCCTCCAGGACACAGTTAGGATTCGGGATGTGGGTGAGTGGGTCAAGGGTGAGCACCTTTCCTAACCTCTGGGTGTGGTCCTCCACCAGCTGCGTCCACAGGGCTGTGATCCTTGTTCGAAATTAAATTGCAGGGCGCCTGGGGGGCTCACGTGGTTGGGTGACCGCCTTCAGCTCCAGTCATGATCCTGGAGTCCAGGGATCCGGACCGAGCTCCCGGCTCAGCGGGGTGTCTGCTTCTCCCTCTCTACCCTCCCCCCTCCTTTCTCTCTCTTAAATGAAAAAATAAAATCTTTTTAAAAAGAAATTAAATAACAATCAGGCCCAAACCTCCTGAATCCGAAGGCTGGGGATGGGCTCCTGCCCTCCTTTGAAAGAAGGATTCGAAGGCGTCCCAAGGCTCTCCAGCAGCTGCCCCTTCACCTTGGTTCTCACGCCGCAATCACCTGGGTACGGCTTTGTTTTGTCTGGTTTTGAAATAACTCTAGGTTCCCAGGAAATTGCAGAAATAAGACAGGGAGGTGTCCTGGATCTTCATCCAGGCAGGTCAAAAAGTGCCCAAAGCCCACGTCTTTCAACATGTAGAGGGGACAAGAGGTTGGAGAACGTGGGTGTGAGGACACACATGTTTTCACTTCTTCCAGCCTGTTCTCCTCTCAGCTGCCCACTCGGGCCTTCTCCCCACAGCGCGTCACTCAAACAGCTCTCGCCAGACTCCGCAGCGATTTGGGTCCGTCTGTCAGCATCCGTCTTCACGCCTCTAAGTCCCACCCTGCGGCCGGAGATGGAATGAGCCATTCACGCCGCCGTCTCGAAAGGCCACGTGCCCTTGGCTTCCTCTTCCCTAACTGGCTTCTCCCCTTCCCTCTCTGCCACACATCCTCCTTTTCTCCCAGATTTCTGAATAGTGCATGCCTCTGTTATGGGTTAAAAAAGAAAAAAATTGTTAGCATGAAAAACAGTTTGAATTTTATTAAGATGTAGACATTCATGATGGGGTAATTATAAAATAGAGGGACCAATAAAATGCTTTCAAAAAGGATACTTTCGGGGCGCCTGGGTGGCTCAGTGGGTTAAAGCCTCTGCCTTTGGCTTAGGTCATAATTCCAGGGTCCTCGGGGAGCTTCCCTTCCTCTCTCTCTCTGCCTGCCTCTCTGCCTACTTGTGATCTCTGTCTGTCAAATAAATAAATAAAATCTTAAAAAAAATAAATAAAAAGGATACTTCCAATATCCAGAGACATGAGGTGTTAACATGTTCGATTTCTTTCCCTTTAATAATTTTACTTGCAAGTCGCAGAGTTGTACTGACACTCTCATAAATTGGTCCAGTTATGTTTTTCTTTAATTACATACTTATTTGTAAATTTATTTTGTCATTTTTTTGTTAATTTATTTTGAAAAAAAAAAAAAAAGGAACCCCTTATTGTCTCCCAGAAATGGGATATTGATAATATCCCGTGACCTTTGCATCTCCGTAGACACGCCCCTGAGAACTAGTCTCTCGGCTTCTTCACCTGGAGAAAACCAGCATCACAAATCCTAGCTCATCATTACTTTAAGGCGTAATTTTATTAAAGACCTGTGCATGCCCAAGAATGTGTTGTTCAGTTTTGCCTCTTTTTTTTTTTTTTTTAACAGAAGAATGAAGCTAGTCTCCCTGGATTCGCTTTTTCCCACTCAACTTTGTTGCAGAAACGCACCCAGGCTTTTGCGTGCGCGACGGTAGTCACTGTCGCGTCCTCCTCGCGGCCTGTGCTACAATGTAGCGCCCCCCGTGGTGCGCGCATTTCTCTGCCCCTCTCGGCCGGGGACCTCACGACATTAGGGACTGACGCGACGTTCAACGTTGGGGCGCCGGCAGCGTGAGGTTCCCGGTGAAAGGTCATCTGTGTCCTTGACCTTGAAGAAATACCTTCCCCCTTGGGGGCGCGGCGTGCAAGGCCTGCGGGGGGAGCGCGGCCCCGGGCTGCGGGATGGGCGTCGGCGTCCGGGTCCCCCGCGCGTCTCGGTCGTCCTGACTGCGGATGTTCGAGAGCGAGAGGTTGTCCTCGTTGATTTGGGGCCCGTTTGCGTGTTTGCTGCGGCCACGGCCGGCCGGTGGCAGCGAAGATCGCGGACCCGGGGGCGCTCGCCGGGGCTTCCCGGGGAGGGACCCTCGGGTGACCCGCCTCCGAGCATCTCCCGACGGGACATCCCTGCCCTCCGTGGGGCTCGACGGTGGAGGCAACGGGCGCAGGCCGGGGGTGGCGGGGGATGGGCTGGATGGCGCCCGCGGGGATGAGCCCGCGGGGCGTGTGGGAGAGAAGAACCACTACGTTCCACTCCTGACACCCGGGTGACGCTCTACCTTCACTAACCGGGATTTAATTAAAAACTTGGGGAAAAAATTCATCATGAAGTATTTTGTTATACAAATTATTTTTATGAAGCCCGACGTATTACACAGAGAAAAAAGCGTGATTACTAATAACCATCTTCCAATTAGATTGTAACCTGTTTTATTTATTTACGCAGCTTTATGTGACTTAAATTATTTACGCAGCTTTATGTGACTTAAATTACGGTCATTTTGCGCACTTCTAATTTTAACATTCTAGGAAAGACTGCTAAGCTCTTATCTTATTTCTCCTCATGTCAGAAATAATTCTTTTTAAGATTTTATTTACTTGAGAGAGTGGGTGTGTGCACACACACAAGAGGGAGAGGGGCTGAGTGAGAAGCAGGCTCACCCCTGAGCAAGGAGCCCGATGTGGGGCTCGATGTGGGGCTCGATCCCAGAACCCTGGGATCATGACCTGAGCCAAAGGCAGAGGCTTAAGCCACTGAGCCACCCAGGCGCCCCTAGCATCTGACTCTTGATTTCAGCTCAGGTCACGATCTTGGGTTTATGGGATCAAGTCCAACATAAGGCTCCGTGCTCAGCGTGGAATCTGCTTGTCCCTCTCCCTCTGCTCCTTTCTCGCTTGTGCTCTCACTCTCTCTCTCAAATAAATAAACAAAATCTTTAAAAATATATATTCTGGGGGGGACTGGGTGGCTATGTCGGTTAAGCAGCCAAGTCTTGATTTTGGCAAGGGGTTGTGAGATCAGCTGTGCTCACAGCCTGTTTAAGATTCTCTCTCCCTCTCCCTCTCTCTCTCTCTCTATGGGAATTTTATCTGGTAAATTGACGTACAATAAACTGCACATATTACCAGTGTATGATAATCAGTTTGATGTGTGCATAGACCCGTGAAGCCGTGTCACACCCAGGATAACAATCTCATCCTCCCGGATGAGAATCACCGGTGATGAGAATCACCTGTACAGGGCCTGTATGGTCCCTCCCTTCCTCTGGCCCCGGTGGCCACCTGTCCTCTTTGCACCACGCAGGTCAGTTTACATCTTCGAGAATCTTAAATAAATAGAATCGTCCACCCAGCATATCCTCTTTTGGATGTGGTTTCTTCCGAGAATTGTGAGTTTGAGATTCACCCAGGTTACATGCCTGTTTCGAGAAATGCATTTCCATGAGCTTTAGAATCTCCTTATTAGGGGCGCCTGGGTGGCTCAGTCGTTAAGCATCTGCCTTGGGCTCAGGTCATGCTCCCAGGGTCCTGGGATGGAGCCCCACATCAAGCCCTGCATTGAGACCCGCATGGAGCCCTGAATGGTGCCCCGCATGGGGTTCCCTGCTTGGTGGGGAGCCTGCTTCTCCCTCTCCCTCTGCTGCTGCTCTCCACCAAATTGATAAATAAGAAAAATTTTTTAAAAGAATCTATTTAATAAATTCCATTAAATAATCCCACTGGAATATGTCATTTATCCTTTATTCGCAATGATATCCAGAGGACTCGGTATATGTTCTGGGCTCCACAAATTTTTGCCGAAGGGGTGAACGGTCGGAGAGCGCACAGCCCATCCACAGCGTGGAAGGTGTGCAGTCACGGAGAAAGAACGAGGTAGATCTTTACCTAGTGCTCTGGTAAAATGTGCCTAACAAACTGATAACTTAAAAAAAAAAAGCAGCTTCCTTCACCATAGACATGCTGCATCTCACATTTGCATATTCAATACAGGTGCATGCAAGGGTATGACCCAGGTGTGCAAATCCATGCAATCCAAGTTAGAGACCTACACGGAGGGCAAACAGGGTTCTGGGTGAGGAGGGAATGGCAGGGGACGGAGCAGGGAAATCTAAGCTTCCTCTGCATTTTTTAAGCTGCTCCCTTTGGAAGCAAGAAAGATACTTTTTTTTTTTTTTTAAGATTTTATTTATTCATTTGACAGAGATCACAAGTAGGCAGAGAGGCAGGCAGAGAGAGGGGAGGAAGCAGGCTCCCCGCGGAGCAGAGAGCCAGATGCGGGGCTCGATCCTAGGACCCTGGGATCATGACCTGAGCCGAGGGCAGAGGCTTTAACCCACTGAGCCACCCAGGCACCCCAAGATACTTTTATTTTAGTTTAAAAGCTTTTGGTGACTATTTAGGGAAACAAAAACGAAAACGTGTATCTAAACATTGAGCCCCAGTGTGGTCAAGAGCCGGCTGGGAACCTGGGGTGGGGGTCAGGGAAGGGAACCGGACTTGACCCTGAGGACAAGAACTCCCCTAGCCGCGGAAGTCCTCAGGCAAACAGAGAAAACCAAAACAGCCTCAGCGTTCACAGGGGCAAAGCTGCTCAATGACAGGCTCAGGTAACTGGCCTCTTGCCTTTTCAAAGTTTTCATGCCCCCGAATGCGTTCAAGTGTATTTATTCCCAAAGCTCGCTTGCCTGGGACCCAAGGGGTTTTCCCTTTGACATCTCAGCACCGCCCTCCCGCTCCCCACAAAGGAGAAGCTGTTTTTCCTGCAGCCCGGGGATGGGCTGAATGAGCGCTCATGACCATCATTTCCCAGCCCGCAGGAAAGATGAAGAGCGAGGCTCCCTCACTTCCAGCGTCCCTGTGAGGGCTGTTAAGGCGATTTTAACGAGTCCCAGAGCACGAGGCTTCCTTTCTTATTGCTTATTAAAAAAACAGTGATCACCGTAGGCTTCTGATCATGAAGGTACGATATGCATGATTGTTGAATACCTTTGAAAAATAAGGAGCGGGGCGCTTGGGTGGCTCAGTGGGTTAAAGCCTCTGCCTTCGGCTCAGGTCATGATCTCAGGGTCCTGGGATCGAGCCCCGCATCGGGCTCTCTGCTCAGCGGGGAGCCTGCTTCCTCCTCTCTCTCTCTGCCTGCCTCTCTGCCTACTTGTGATCTCTGTCAAATGAATAAATAAAAAAATCTTAAAAAAAAAAAAAAAAGAAGAGTGTCTTTCCGATGTTTTCCCTGCACGGGTGTGTACGTATAAGAGACATGTTTGTAGACACACACGTACGTCATGCTGCATATATGGGCATATATAGGAGCCACAGAAATGAGAGCAGGTGTGACGACCCGTCCGTAGCAGATGCGGGAGAAAAGCAAACCGGCTGCTTTGGGGGTTCCTCCTCAAAGGAAACACAGGATGAGCAACGGGTCTGAAGGAGGAAATTAAGTGCTCATCGTTAGTGGTCCGTGAGGTCTGCAGGGTCCGCGGGATGCCTGGCTGTAGGGCCTGGGAGCGCTCCCCAGACCTGGCTGTCACCTCCAGAGGGGTTAATGAGCCCAGATAACTCAGAGTGTGCGGGGATCACCTCCCACGGGCTCAGGTCCCAGAAGAAGGACTAAGGGCAGG
This sequence comes from Mellivora capensis, assembly GCA_004024625.1. Taxonomy (NCBI): domain Eukaryota; kingdom Metazoa; phylum Chordata; class Mammalia; order Carnivora; family Mustelidae; genus Mellivora; species Mellivora capensis. Next base: position 125,330 of record PISX010002002.1, on the reverse strand, counting down.
AGAAGCAGGGACCAGGGCAACTGAGGGGGTGGCCCGAGTCAGGGCGATTCTGTGCGTGGAGAACATGGCAGAGTTTTGAGGGCTATTTCTGGAAGCAGGTGACTCCCCGGGGGCACTGGAGATGAACCCAAGGGCTGATCTCCATGTTCTCAGGAGAAGTTACCGGGAGGACACGGAACACTTATTCCTGGGACGTGGGCTGCAGAGTGCCCTCTGTGCTAGACAGGTCGCTGTGGTGCAGAAATTAGACGCCCACCGTCCTCAGCTGGTGGGCAAGCAGGCTGCCTTCCGTCCTTGTGTCTTCCCCACAGCCTCGGCCTGACCTTCCCGGACACGGGCCTGGGAGAGTCTGCAAGCCTCTGGCAGGCTTCCAGAACTCTGCCCCCACCTGCCCCTTGGTGCCATGCCGAGGGGTTCTGGGGTGCAGTCTCGGGGCAGGTCAAGCCCACCCTCTCCACAAGCCCCCTTCAGGCCACCTAGATAGCCTTCGACACATACGAGCACCTCCCTACCCTGTTCTAGACCCGTGTGGACCCTGGGGAGACTGAGGGAACCCAGAAAGTTCCCGCCCGAGAAGACCTCACCGCTGCTCGAGGGGAGGTGACAGACACACAAAGGGACACATGAACCATCTGCTTTGGTTTTCCAGGATGGTGGCGGTGCTCTCGCCCGGCTCTCGGCCACCATGTTGTGAGGAAGCCCCAGCCAGCCCGTCCCACGTGGAGACACACGGAGAGACAGGCGGTGGCCCGTCCCAGCTGCTCCAGCCATCGCCTGATAGACCCCGGGCCAGAACCCCTCACTGGGACGGTCCTCCCCGAATCCCTCCCCTCAAAACCATGACAGGTCCTCCAGTAACTCTTGCTGTTTTGAGTCACTGAGTTTGGGGTGACGTGTTACTTGGTCCCAGGTAGCTGGGGGAGCGTCAGACCGTCCCAGCCCCCACTTCTGACCCCGTCCTCGCCCCTGGGGTCTTCATCTGCACGGTCCAGCTGACATGCTCCTTCAGATCTGGTCTCTGGTGGTCCCAGGCCTCTCCTCTGTCCTGCCTCAAATTTGCCCTCTGTCCTGGCCGTCTGGGAGAAGAACGTGTGAAATGCGCGAAGTCCTCCACGTTCAGAACCTCAGCACCTGAAGACTCATGTGTTTGAGGGGCTAGAAGCACCTTCGGAAGGATTTTCATGGTTGGGATTTGGGAGTGTGTTGAGCAGGTTGAGTGCAGGTCCAAATCCTACTTCCCCCACCTTCTGGTTTGGTGACTTTGAATCACAAAATATCATAAATAAATATAAATGTTAATATCATAAAATGGCATTTTAGGGCTTTTTAAGTTTTTCCTTAAATTTTTTATTTATTTGACAGAAAGAGAGGCAGCGAGAGAGGGAACACAAGCAGGGGGAGGGGGAGAGGGAGAAGTAGGCTTCCCGCTGAGCAGGGACCCCGATGTGGGGCTGATCCCAGGACCCTGGGATCATGACCTGAGTAGAGGGCAGACACCCAATGACTGAGCCATCCGGGCGCCCTAGGGCTTTGTAAGGTTTTTAAGAACCCTGTGTCTTCCTACCTGTGGGGGAGGCACACACGTCCGTTTGGTGCTGTTCTGGTTGGTTGTTCAAGGAGCGCATTCAGTGACCCTCATTCACGGAATGGCTCCTTTGACTGAGATCACTGATCAGCTGGAAGAAAGTTTTCAAATTACAGCCTCAAAAACTCACAGAATTTTTTTTAAGATTTTATTTATTTATTTGACAGGCAGAGATTACAAGTAGGCAGAGAGGCAGGCAGAGAGAGAGGTGGAAGCAGGCTCCCCGCTGAGCAGAGAGCCCGATGTGGGGCTCGATCCCAGGACCCTGGGATCATGACCTGAGCCGAAAGCAGAGGCTTTAACCCACTGAGCCACCCAGGTGCCCCAAACTCACAGAATTTTAAAAAATTAAGTCATTTCCATCAGCAGTTAAGCCATCAGATATAAGTAAACAAAAATCTTCAGAACATTCCCCACTAGCCTTTGGCTCTCGATTTTCTTCAATTGTGGTTTGCAGAAACAGGCAACACCATAAGGAATTTTGTCCTTTCTGATTTGTTGTGGGCCCATTTTTCCTAAAATGCTCCATTTGGACATAGCATCTTGCAGAAGAGACACTAGAGGCTAAAGGGAAAGTGCGTGCTTCCAAGTCTGTCCATCTGTCCTTCCAATCCTTCCCACTCTTCTGTGTCGGGAGCTTTGCACAGGTTGTGCATATCACCACCCACCCAGACCGAAACCTGCGGCTCGCGTCGGTGAGGTTTTCCCGGGCAGCCCCAGGCTGAACCTCACCCCAACACCCCCGCTGTGGGCCACGTGACCCTGCGTCACGCGACGGGCAGCTGCAGTCATATTACCCGTTGTCTTCCTGCCCTGGGACGCACATGCCTCAGAGCTAGACATGCCGCACCCACATCGGGGTCTCCTTGGTGCAGCGAGGACGGCTTGCCCATGTGGTTCTGTCTTCGGGCTCGCAGTGACCCACCAGGCCCACAGGGTGACAAGGCGGAGAGCCAGCTTTGGCTAGTGGTCCGGAGCGGTGTCGCCCAGATGACGGCCATGAACCCGCGGAGCTACCTAACGTTAGACGCGTTAAAATGAAATGAAAGTAAAGTTCATTTTGTTCTTGCACTGGTGTCATCTCAAGGGGTCAGCAGCCGCATGCGACTGCCGTGTCGGGCAGCACGGGAGGACGTGACACACGTGTCACTGTGGAAAGTGCCATTGGAAGCGGCTGGTTGGAGCGTGCAAAGCATATTCAGATGCTCGCTTCCAAAGCCCAGCCCTGCCCGTGTGATTCTGTGTTGACCTTACACTTTCTGGGTCTTAGTTTCTTCATCTATGCAACGGGGCCCGTAGCGGTTCCTATCTTGTAGCATCGTAGGAGGTCCTGGACACCAAGACACTGAGAAGGGCGTTGGGATGATAGCCAACGCTCTAAAAAGTATTAGCTATTCCTGTGATGTCTCCATTTTTACTTCTCCAGAAATTGAGGATCAAAAAGGAGAAAGAGTTTATCCAAGTTCACAGAGCCGGGAGGTGGGAGAGCTGAGGCTTGATTCTGTAGCTTTCTGGTTCCACAGTGGCTCGTTCCTGTGACCTGCTGGCAGCCCCTTCTGGGCAAATTTCTGCAACTCATTGTTCCCGCATATGTTCTGTGGGAGACAAGAGACTCCACTGGGCCCCTCGTTCGGGACAGCCGTGCAGGAACAGAGTGGAGAGCCAGCCACAGCCCCGGAAGTGGCTTGTCCATCCTGGGACCTAGCCCCTGGCTTGCGACTCTTCGGACGGTGGAGGAAGGAAGCCAGACGGCCCTGGGGAGAACAGTGTCGATGTGGCCAAGCAGGTCCCAGCAGCTGGGGCTGTGACGACCCATGTGGGTCCTGCCCCGTGGGAGTGATGCCCCTGTGCCGGGGACACAGTGCTCATCCCTCCCACTGTGACCAAGCCCTGGGCTTGCTCCAGGAACTGCATGGAAGGATTGAACTGTTTTCATTAATTTCTCTTTGGGGGAGGGGGAAGGTGCTGCTGCTTTTGCTGCTCTGGTGGTTTAATTTTTAAGTTGGGTTAGTTTTAACATGAGCAGTCACTGTGCATGTCCTTTTCCTTGAAATGCAGGAGTATATTGGATTGTTATTTTGAGGTCTTTTGATACATTTTCCACACATAAGATTTTTTGTTTGGGATAGATAAAATTTACCTAATAGAGTCAATTTTTTTTAAGATTTTATGTATTTATTTGTCAGAGAGAGCCAGAGAGCGAGCACAGGCAGACAGAGTGGCAGGCAGAGGCAGAGGGAGAAGCAGGCTCCCTGCCGAGCAAGGAGCCCGATGCGGGACTCGATCCCAGGACCCTGGGATCATGACCTGAGCCGAAGGCAGCCGCTTAACCAACTGAGCCACCCAGGCGTCCCTAGAGTCAAATTTTTAAAAGATTTTATTTATTTATTTATTTGAGAGAGAGAGAGAGAGAGAGAGAGCACATGAGCAGGAGGAGAGGCAAAGGCAGGGGGAGAAGCAGACTCCCCACTGAGCAGGGGGCCTGATGCGGGTCTCGATCCCAGGACCCTGAGATCACGACCTGAGCCCAAGTCAGACGCCTAACCCTAAAGTTAATTATTTTAAATATACAATTCCGTGACATTTAGCACAGTCACAACGTTGTACAACCATCCCCTGTACCGAATTTGAAAACATTTTCATCGCCCCGAGGAGACCCCATTATCATTCAACACGCACCCCCTCCTCCTGCCCCAGCCCCTGGTGACAGCCACCATACTTTCTGTCTCTAGGGATTTGCCTATTCCAGATGTTCATATAAACGGAGTCTTCCATGGTGCGGTCTCCTGTGCGGGCCGCCTACCCTGAGCTTGTTTTCAGGTGTATCCACGTTGTGGCACATGTCAGGACTTCCTTGCCTTCCTAGGGAAACACATCACAGGAGATGGACGGGCCACATTTACCTATCCGTTCACCCATCTGCAGATGTTTCGGTTTCTTCCACTGTTTGGCGTTTACAAACAGCGCTTCTCTGAACATCTGCAGGTGCTGGGGACCCAAATTCATGTACTGAAATCCTAATCCCCAGCGGGATGCTATTAGGTGAGAATGTGGGGTGGCGATTAGGTCGCAAGGCTGGAGCCCTCAAGGATGGGGTCAGTGCGCTCCCTCTCTGCGCTCCCTGTCAGGTGAGGACACAAGAAGGCAGCTGCCTGCGGGCAAAGAGGGGCCCCTCCCCCAACTGCTGTCACCTTGATCTTGGACACCAAGAGTGTCCTCTATAATCAACATCTTATACAAGTGTGGTACATTTGTTACAACTGATGAATGAATGTTGATACTCTATTGTTCACTGGAGTTTATGGTTACATAGAATTTACTCCCTGCTGTGCATTTCTGTGGATTTTGATAAATGCCTGTCATACACCCACCATTGCAGGGTAATACTGAAAATCCCCTCTGCCCCATTTACTTATAAGTAAACTTATAAATAAATATGCTTTATTTTTATGATGAAAGATTTCAAAGTTTTGCTCATAAAACTTTACGGTTAATGAATGTTTGAAGCCTTGGAGAAATGCTCAGTGCACACTGTGCATGAAGAATAAAGCACTTTGAATATTTTACGCAGGAAATGATCACTTCTTGAGATACGCATGCATGGGGACACCTGGGGCGCTCAGTTGGTTGAGTGTCTGCTTCCTGGTTTCAGCTCAGGTCATGGTCTCCGGGTCGTGGGATCGAACCCTCTTTGGGCTCCATGCTCACCACTTGGGATTCCCGCTTGGGATTCTCTCTCTCCCTCTCCCTCTGCCCCTCCCCCTGCTCGAACTCTCTCTCTGAAATAAATAAAATCTTTTTAAAAAGGTACACATGTGGGGCACCTGGGTGGCTCAGTGGGTTAAGCCTCTGCCTTCGGCTCAGGTCATGATCTCAGGGTCCTAGGATGGAGCCCCGCATCAGGGTCTTTGCTCAGCAGGGAGCCTGCTTCCCTCTCTCTCTCTGCCTGCCTCTCTGCCTACTTGTGATCTCTCTCTGTCAAATAAATAAATAAATAATCTTTAAAAAAAAGGTACGCATGCATATCACGTATATCGTGTATTAAATGTATGTACAATCATGATTTGTGCCTATATTGTATTCTTGATACACACACAGAGATGATCTGCACCATTCTGTGTGTTTTATTTTATTTATTTATTTATTTATTTATTTTTTCCGAGTACCAGTCATCTTTTATTGGACGTTAATTCTGAATTAGGATATGAAAGGATGCAAGGGTGCCAAGCAAAGGTCATGGTCAGGAATGCCGGTCAGGAATGGGCCCTCTTCAGTGGTACTTGCGTAGCCGCTCATGTTGGAGTTCCTTATAACAACGAAAGTAGTTGAAGACCACATAAGCTTCCAGCACCATAGAAATCCCAGCAAGGCCCCCTTTCTTCACACTGACATACTTGCTGTAATACTGGTAGTAATCTCTTTGAAATGCGCCGGCAGTGCCTGTAGGGTGAAATCCCGCATCAGTATCCAGCTGGGCCGCTCTCCTAGTTTCACATCCAAGAGCTTCTTCTCCTTCAGGGGTACGACTGATGCCATCTTGGAGTCCTGGGTGTCCACTTCGCGGGGCCGCGCAAGGACCATTCTGTGCGTTTTAGAGATATGCACACAACTAATCTCAACACCGAGGAGGTTGAGAATAGCATTATCTCCATTTTATAGATGGGGAAGCTGAGGGGGAAAGTGGTTGAGTGACTTGTTCAGGGCACACGGCCAGTGGGTGTTAGGCACACGGAAATGCACAAGAATGTGAACATAATTTTTATCTCTGGGCAGAAGTAGGACAGGTGTTCTTGTTTGCTTGTGGTGGTGTTTTTGGAAACTTACAATTTGTCCAGGACGGGGTCAGCACACTTCTCCGTCAAGAGTCCGATCGTGGCTGTTTTTGGCTTTGGGGGTCAGAAGGTCTGGGTCACAGTTGTTCGCTCCGCCGTTGGAGCAGGAAAGCCCTCGTGCAGGACACAGAGGAATGGGCTGCGTTCCAATAAAATGTTCTTTGCGGAAATTAGAAATCCACTTGCCATGGGATAGTATTCTTTCGTCTTCCCCAACCAACTATTTAAAAATGACTCAGCTCAAGGGCCTTTGAGCAACAGGAGACAAGCAGGATGGCAAGCCTCGCGCTGGGCACTTTATCTACAACGTTTCTTTAAGATAAATAAGCAAGGCGGGTAGGAAAGGCAGCTCCCGCCTCAGCAGCGGGCCACAGGGGCCCGGGGCTGGGTGCCTGCCAGCCTCCTGGGCGGGAAAGGGCATGCGTGGGAAGGGAGTTTGGCCCTGGGAGTCTGGGAGGGCAGCGGGTGACCAGAGTCCTGTTTGTCTTGGAAGGAGAACGTCCACCCCACATCCTGCCCCATCATGCGCAGGTGCGAGCTGTTTCTGCGGATGCCCCTGCTGATTCTGCTTTTCCTGGGACTGGCTGGAGCCTGCATTCCCCGTGAAGGTGACGTCTGCCCCCACTCCCCGTCTCCTCTGCCTTTCTGCTTGCAGTGGGCAGGGCTGGCTCCAGACGGTCTCTGGCAGTCCGACCAGACTCCTGCTGGTGTCAGGTGTAGACACCCTTGTTTCCCTGTCCCCGGAGGAGGCGGGAGGGTGGGTGAGCCCTGTAAGCCAGCAGCCCTACCAGAGCCCTGCCTTGGAGACAGACTTGGTCTGAATCTGGTTTTGTCACGGACTCTTGGTGCCTTTGGTGGGGAGACACTGCTTGAGTAAGGCTGACCGTCCGCATTGGACCAACGGGCATCATGAGCATCTCGAGTCCATCGGCCTTCTGTGTCATTGACATGGTTATGTTTGTGTAGTGCCTGGGAGTGGACGTTCCTACGGTCACGGAGCTCTAGTGAGACCCCAGATCTTTACCATGTAAGGACACCACCTGTTGGAAAGAGCACTCGAGTCTCACCACAAAGCTGAGTTCCTATCACCTCATTTGCTGCACAGACATGCATTGAGTTTCTGGCTTGTTCCCTGTGCACGATGCTGGGAATGCAGTGGGTAAAAAGAACAGACATAGTCCCATACTCAGAGAATTCTCATGTTACACAAATATGCACTTCCCAGTGTGGACATCGAGAGAAGGGCTCTCTGGATAAATGACGTTTTGAGGGGAGATGCCAATGGTGGGTACGAGCTGGCCAGCCAGAGTTAGGGAGACAGTCTGGGAGGGCGGTATGTGCAAAGGCCCTGGGGCAGGAAGGCACTGGGTTCCTTCATAGATCTGAGAGCAGCCTGTTTGTCTGGAGCATGGTGGATGGGGAGAGGGACAAGGTGGGTGGGGCATCACAAGTAAGAATGGAGAGGAGGCAGAAACCTGCACACAGGGGCTCTTGTGGGTCAGATTAAGATGCGGCTATTACAAGGCTCTCAGAAAGGGAGTGTCATGTAAGGGCATGTGTGTGTGTGTGTGTGTGTGTTTAAATGATCAGTCTTGGTACTAATGAAGAATAGATTGGGTGGGAACCAGGGTTAGGCAAAGACAGAAGTGAAAAAAGACTCCTATAATTTTATTTTTTATTTTTTATTTAATTTCATTTCCTATCTTTTGCACCTGGATGATTGGGCTGCCCTTAACTGAGATGGGACAGTTCTGCAGAGCAATTGATTTTTTTTTTTAAACTTTACCTTGAAGTCATTTGAGACATACAGAAAAGTCACCAAACTAGACTTCCCAAGTGCTCTTCTCCCCACCTCCCTTCACATTACCATCTCACCCAGCCACAGCACAGTGATGATAGCCAGGACCTTGACACCATTACAAAACTACCACCTAAATTACAGAACCTGTTCCAGTTTTACTAGTTTCCCCACAAATGTCCCTTTTCTATCTGAGGATCCCATCCAGGATCCCACACAGCCCCAAGTCATCCCATCTCCTCACTCTTGCCTTAGTCCTTACAACCCATGGCTGAGTTGGCCAACCTTTCACGACCTTGACCCTTTCAAAGAAGAGCCCTGGTCAGATATTCTGAAGAATCCCTCTCAGTCTGAACTTGTGTGAAGTTGTCTCATGATTATGTTGTTTGGGGCACGCTTGGGGCAGGAAGAGCACAGAAGGGGTGCGTCGATGTGTCTCTTTACTTGAGATATTAACCTGGATCATTTGGTTATGGTGTGTCTGCTAGGGTTCTCCACGGTCCAGTAACTGTTTCCCCTTGTAACTAATGAGTGTCCTGAAGGAGACATCTGGAGACCGTGCAAATATCCTCTTTCTCCTTAAACATTCGCCCACCAGTTATGGTGCCTGCTGGTGGGTCTTGCCTGCAAAGACGATCACCATCGTATTCGCTCTGTGGTGATTCTCTATTTCTCTTGTTCCTTCTACACATATTCATTGGGATTCTTCTGTGAGGAATGCATTCTGTTTATTTATTCAAGTATTCATCTATATCACTGTGAATGCATGGGTATTTATTTTATTAACGAAAAATAATATTACTTTTTGGTGGGTGGGCGGGTGATGACCACAAAGTCTCTTAGGGACACGCTATGTTTGAAGAGCCTGGAGGAAGTTCAGGACATTCATTGGTTGCAGGTTCCATTCATGAGACCAGGGCTGGAGATGTCTTGTTAGCTCTGTACCAGCATCTCTCTTCCCAACTAGTCTTGTAAATGTCTACAGAGCAGGGGCTGAGTCTGAGTCATGGCATCCTTAGGTTCTGGCATACAGCAGTGGCCAGAGTGGCCAAATGAATGTCGGTTGGGTGAATGATGGATGGGTGACGGGTGGACCTGAGTAGATTATCGACATGCACAGTGGGTGGGTTATCGGTCTCCTTGAGCAACACAGTGATCTAATTCTGAATTCTCTCCTTACTTCCTGCTCCTGTTGGAATCTGGATGGCTAACACTTTTGCTTCCAGTCGCCATTGAAGAAAAAAGTAAGAACTGTGTAACCCCCAATCTAGCTCCCATATGTAACCCCCATAGCTAGCTCCTCTCAGATTCCTTCCGATGCCAAGACCCCTCAGGGAATTCTGGGGAAAGGTGGGACTTGGGTCCGGTGCACAGGCTTTGTCTTGGGGGCAGGGAAGACTTGTGGGCAATAAAGACACAAATGCTCCATGAAGGCATAAAGACATTAACTGAGATGGATAATGTTAGCATTAATCCTACTCTCTCCCTTGCTTTTATTTTCCATGTCAACCCACTGACTCCTGGTTCTGTTGCCCTTCCAGTAAAATGTAAGTAAGTCCTACCACTTTCCCCCTACCTAACTAGGGAGCCTTTCAATCGGAGAAGAGGTATAAGGAAGAGGCAAAAGTGTTGACCACCATGATCAACCAGGACAGATCCTGGGAGAGGCTCTCAGTCTTGACTCTGGCTCCAAACCCAGAATCCGCAGATCCCAGGGGGCAAATAGGTGGGCTTTAGGGAGGTCAACAAGCCTTTGCAATCACGTGTAAAACTGAGTGTGCAAGAGACAGACAGAGGATTGAGAATTGGTGTGGTTTTCTGGGAACGTGGACTTTACAGCTTTGGTCAGACTTTCAGTAGGATCCGTGAACTTCTGCTCTAAAAAGTACAGCTGGATTAGAATAGCTTGCACGTATTCATTTGGTGGGTTTTAGTTGAGAAAAACATGGTGCAGAGTGGAGAAGTTCCCCTTTTTTCTGAATATTAACCTTCTTGGTCTCTGCTGAGAAGGGGAGATGACAACTAGTTATTACAGAGAAAGACCCCTCTTCTGCAACCCTCCCAAAACCCTGACAGAGGGGGAGTTGTCTGCTCCAGATAACTGGTATCCTTGGGGTTCTTTGACTTTGGGATAAATGTGTCTCCAAAGGGGTCCAGGGATCTTAGGACGGGTCCCAGCTTTCAATCTGGTTCCTTATCCTATCTGGGGATCTATGGGGTACAAGGAGGTATGAAGCATGACTTGATTGATTTCATATTCTTTCTGAAACTTTATTGGGAAAACGACTCCGCTGGCTGCCGTTGGTCTTCTCCTTCCTGGGGGTTGCCCATCAACAGTGCTGAAAGGTAAGGCTCTTGGCCCACCCGCCTCCCTTTGGTCTGACTGTGCGTGTCTGACAGGGGTAATTTCTGCTGCACTTCAGTGGGTCTTTCTTCTCCTGGCTGTCTACAGCCTAGCCTCTAATCTAGAAAAGCACAAAATCGAGTACTAGAGTATCTTGAGGAAAACAAATTACCGCCCCCTTCCTTCCTCCCCTCCCCCTAGCCAATCAAATCGATCAATCAATCAAACACAACTGCCCAGAAATTGAGCACATTTTCATAGTTTCCACGTGGCTGAAGGAAAACCACCAGGCCAAGGAGCTAAATCGGAGTCCTAGCATGGCAGAGCAATGATCCGTGACCATTCCCCAGCTCACTTCAACTCCTTCCAACGTCAAATGCAAAGACTCCAGCCTCCCCCAGGGTTCTGGGTTGCAGTCCCGACCTGCCCAGCACCACCCATTGTGGACTCTACTCCCCAGCCTGTTCCTGACCCCCACCATCTCATTTTATGTTTGGTTTTCTACCTGGGGCTCCTTCCATGACCCTGCCATTCTGTACCACATCTGTGACCTTGACCACCACCATGCTGACTCTTCTGAATGGCGGCTTCAGGAATCCTAAGTAAGTCCCTTCCACGCTCGTGATGGCTTTGGACTGTGAGCTTTGGTGGGGGACTCGGAGCACGAATTTCTGAGCATCTCCTCATTCCTAGACCAGAGGGATCAGACATGCTCCCCCTTTAAGAACTCAGACACTGGCAGAGAACAGAGAAGAATAAACAGAAATGATATTAGAGACAAGGGATGCCTGCTGGTGATGATGGGGAAAGGGGGTGGTGGGGGTGTTGAGGGAAACCCTAGGTCATGCCTGAGACACCGTAGCCATACTTCCCAAAGAAGGGAAGTTGTTCAATCTGTTGAGCTAGGGAAATCCATTTATTAGGACTATTTCTTTGTTCATATTTGCTTACTGTGAGGTGTATCTTCTTCCTCAGGTATGATGACCAGGTTGTCAACGGATGGTAAGTGGGAAACCCGTACCCTTTCTGGTGTTCCCCTTCTCTTGTCTACAAGGTTATGCGGACTTACAGATGGAGTCATTTACTTATTTATTTAAAATACGTGTTTTATTTATTCGTTTATTGGGAAGAGCCATTCAGACAATGGGCATCCAGTCCCATTGTGTTTCTTTGAATTTTAAGATGATGGAAATTTTTCATTCCTGCGTGGCAGAGCTGGGACTCTATGCGATAGTTATTAGGCTGTAGATTTTTGACATTATAAAACTAGTAGATGCACGCGGGAGAAGTCGAGAGGACATAAAATCAATGACAGAAATCGTCTCCTCATCCCTTCCTGTGTCTGTCGGGTCTCTGGTGTGTTCTTGATAGAACCATTCACACATACATATGGTTACCCTCAGCTTTTTGAGTTAAAAATGTTATGCCTTTCACCGGAACTTGCCTCTTTCTTTCAAGCACCTGAACAATATTTCACTCACTCTGGTGTGATTTAATGAGTCTCCTGGTCACAGAACTTTTGTTTCCCTCTTATCTTTGTTTCCGCTCTGCTTCGGTTCATGTTTATGCTACAATTATGCTACAATTAAGCTACAATCACGCTCCTTCAATTTTCTTGCTTTTCCCGTGTTTGCATTGTCTTATGTGTGAGAGAAACTCCTAACAGGGAACCAGCTGGGTCCAGGGCACAGGCATCTAAAATGGGGACAGAGGTTGAACGCATTTACACTCCCACCAACGGCCAAAAAGAACGCACAGGGAATTCTCTAACTTCTTGATTTTCGATGCTGGGATGGCTGGAAAACCTGGGTCCTCATTTCGTACCAACAGGGAGACAGGACACGGTGGGAGTTCCTCCCACATTCATGTACCGGCCCTAGTACCACTTATATTTTTCTTTAAACGGACTCAGTTCTTTTACCTACAGAGAAAAACTCTAAAAGGAAACAAGACACCACATGAGAAAGTAGAAAGCCAGCATCATTCATTATAAGCAGACACTGTGAAAAAATATATATAATGAAAATAAAATGTTAGTGAATTCTAACACAATGCTGGTCTCTATTGAGACTTCATCGGAAGCCTGTTCTCCCTACTTTGGTAGAAAGAGCTTTGGAGGTGGGCGAGAGACAAGCCAGCATCATTTTCCGGGGAATGGTGAGGGGAACGGCTCCTCACTCAACCCCCAGGCTGCTCCCCTGCCCGAGATCTCTTTAGCCATCACGGAGGGCTCACACCCCACTTCTCAGGGGATGCCTATGGCCCCAGATGCCCAGAAGAGGGGGTGAGAGCTGGCCTTCCAAAAGCAGATGTGGCTGGAGCTCCAACCCACTCCACTCCTTACCTGCTGAGTAACCAGGGACAAGTCTGTCTTCTTCCCGCAAACCCAGGCTAGTGCTCATGACGTTAAGACAAAATATACGAACAACTCAGTGCCAGGGAGCTGGCTAGAGCTGCCAACGCCGCCCAGCCCACACTCCATGGGTTCCGGACTCCAGACCCCTCTTCACTGGCTGTGCTGCTTGGAGAGAGCAGGTTTATCAGCCGGGAGGAGAACTCCCCGCCACTGGATCCCAGGAGAAATCCACTCGTGTCTGCAAGTAACGAGTCCCCAGGAGGGACTCTCTCTACTGGGAACTTCTCCCCTTGGTCCCAGGCAAGCTAGAATGGCTAGAATGGCTGGTCATCCTGTTGGAATTCCATTTTTATGGCGAGGACACAGGCGTGGAGAGGTGGGGCATGTTGCTGCAGGTCAGAAAGGCAGTGGGGGTAGAGCTGGGACCTGGACAAGGGTCCAAATCTTGCAATGCTGCGTCCCTATTGTTAGGATGGAGTCTGAGGGCCTTCAGCTCCCCTGCAGGGCTCTGTGTCATGTAGCTGCCCACACTCTTGGGCCGTCAACATTCTTTCAAAGGCCCAGGCTCCCTCCTGCCCAGCACCATGCCCTCGCTGTTCCCTCTGCCTGGGAAGCGTCGCTGTCCCCGCTTCCAAAGTCCTCCCGCGATTAACCCTACTCATGTTTCAGGTCTCAGACACAGGGACAGTGCCTCCAAGATGCCTTCCCTGGCCCCCCAACAAGGTCAGCAACCACACCCCCTACAGGTTCCCACCGCACCCCGCAGGTTCACCCAGACACGCTCCCCGGCTTGCGCTCCATAGATGACCCTTGTCACTGCTTCTCTGACTTGACTCCCTGAGCTCCGGGACCTTGTCTGCTTTGCCGTCCATGTGTCCTCGTGCCTTGCACACCATAGAAGCTCCATCCAGATCTGTGGGAGAGACACTGGCTGCATGATGGAGTCCAAGCCTTCATCGGCCTCATCTCCAGGGGTCCTTTGCCTCTGCTCTCTTCTGACTGGTCAGGGACACGCACCTGCCGGCATCTAGGCTCCCAGTCTTAATGTCCATTTCTTTCTCTACCCCGTGCCTCCATCGGGACCCGGCTGCCTGTGTTCTCCCCTCCAGACAGGACAGAAGAAGAAAGTGAGTACCATGTCCTTGAGATTACATTCTTGTAACCCTCTCTGGGTCCTGAAATTCCTTAAAATACGTGGGAAAGGGTTGGTCCAGACCCTGGCCTTTAGACATTGGCCTGGGGCCAGGAGCACAGTCGGTAGAAACAGACTCCATTGGAGATTCTCAGCTGTGGCGTGCATCCACTAGGTGGTGAACCACTTAGGGGGAGATGGCGTGGGAAAGGGAGCTTCTATCCTCCTCCTCCGAGGCCAGGGTTTGTCCATCTTTTAAATCCATGGCCTAGAGAAAGGTCTGGGACATAGCTGGGCTGCACAAGTGTTTCTGGAAGGAAATGAACGTCCCCTACAACGGCTAATGCCTGCTCTCTTTGTTAATTGGGAGGAGTTCAAGAGAAATAATGGGGGAGTGTCTGTCTCTGTTACGTGAGCGAATTCTCACAATAGCACCATGAGCCGTAGGGAGCTCAAGTCAGAAGACATGGCTCCCCAAAACGCTGATCATGAGAACGTTGAAAAGAAAAAACAAAACAGAACAGAACAAAATGTGATTTTCTGAGTTCCACCCACAGTTTTTGCATGAGAATACCAATGGGTGGGATCGAGGAACCTGTTCTTTCAAGAGGTGATTCAGATGGTTGGAGAACCACTGAGCTAGAGCAGGATTTGGCCAACTAGAGCCTGGCCCACTTCCTGGTGTTTTTTTTTAATAAAGTTTTATTGACACCAAATCACACACATCCATTTATGCATCCTCTATGGCTGTCAGGACACTCGCATAGTCACCACTATGACACTATGACCTAAAATAGCTACTGTCTAGCCCTTTATGGAAAGAAGATGTCTGTTGGGGCACCTGGGGGGGCTCAGTCGGTTAGGTGTCTGGCTCTTGATCTCAGGGTCATGAGTTCAAGCCCAGTGATGGGCTCCACGTTAGGTGTGGAGCCTAGTTTTAAAAAAGAAGATGTTTGTTGATCTTTGAGCTGGAGCAATGCCTCTCAGGTTCTTTATTAAAAACTAGGATCCCATCTTAATCTACCTGAAGACTCAGGACATCTGGGGCGAAGCTTCAGGCTCCTTGTTTGTAACAAGCTTCCCAGGTAGTGAAACTTGAACAGGCTAGTCTACTCATATGGACCCACCAACGTCAACTCCATAAGCAGATTGTTTCGTGGGGCCCATCAGATAAAGAAGTGGTGCTTTCCTCTCAATCTTCAGTCCCAAGTCCCACCTCTACTCTCCCCTTCAGGTGGAGAGATGGTGAATCCCTGGTACCCACCTGTGTTGGGTCACCGTGTGGCTCTTCTAAACGCCCTTGGTTACCGTGTGGGTCTCCCTTCTTTCACTCATAAAGCAAGGTGATGATGTCCGTGTTATTTTAAGATGGCTTCCCTATGGCTATGAGATAGATGAGGATTCAATAAACAAAAATGTTTTTAAAGAGTGCACAAGGAAACTGGTGATCTGAGCACATTCTATCATCTGAGTACTGGCATAGTGCCCATGTCAATTTACTGGTTTTGACAATGTCCTCTGGTTACATAAGATGTTGCCATTGGGAGAAGCTGGACGGCCGTCACACAGGACCCCTGTGTGTACTATTTTTTTGCAATATTTTGTAAGTTCATAATTAATACACAATAAAATTTGAAGGTGATTTTAAGGTTATTTAATGAAGGAATAATGGTGTTGGGGTGCTGTTAATGTGGTCTTACTCTCTTGCCCACTCTTTTCCATATTGACTTCCTGACTTCCGGTTCTGCTGCATCCTCCAGTGAAAAGTGAGTTATTTTTCTTTTTTTAGGGGTCATTGGGATGTGTTTGGGTGCTATGAAGTATAGGAAGCAAGAAGAGGGGGTCTTTGAAGGTTCTCTTCTATTTAGGGCCCAGGTTGAGAGAGATCCTCTGCTGGGGGAGGGTCTCAGTCTACACTCAGAGGCTTGGGATGAGCTGTAGGGTCCACCTGCCCCTCGAGGCTGCGGGGATAATCGGGATTGGGTGCCCGGGACTCGGGTGGGTCTGAGGCTGCTGGTATGACCGGGTATGTGAGCACATATGCATATGAGATCCCCAGACTTTATCAGATTCTCAAAACCCGAGGAACACTGCCCCAGAACTCAAGGACGTATTGAGTTACATGTAAGAGGTACTCCCCACTCTTTCCTGACCCTCAGCAGAGATATGAGATAAAATGAATCAAATAAAATTATCTTTATTTAAAAGATAAAATGGATCAAAGATTATTGCTGATAATCTTTCTAATCTCCAGGGGATGGACCCCCCCCCCCATCTCCTCGGGTACCTGCAGCTTCTGGCCACCTGGACAGATGTGTCTCCAAAGGGGACAAGTGTAATAGAAGCAACCCACACTGGCCCCCAGAGTGTCCCATGAAAACTGGGGGATCCCCTCCTTTCCCTCCTAGGGGAGGGTCTCTTTGGGAACCATCAGGGTGGGGTGGGCTAAGAAGGAGCCATTAACACCTAGGTCCCCTCCTTTCTGTTTCTGTTGGTGCCCAACGACCCCACTGGATGTTCGCCTTCTTGCTGCCTGCATCTCAGCAGTACTGAAAAGTAAGATTCTGATTTCACGTTGTCCCCTCCCCCAGCTTTGTTCCCTTTCTTGTCTCTGCTCAAGAGTCCATTCCTAGCCACGGATCATCTCTAGGGAAATTTCTTTAAAATCCAGGGACTTGAAAAAAATAGCTGTCCTACTTTGACTTTCAAAAAGGTGGGGTGTCCTATGGGAACCAACCTCCCTCCTCACATCAGGGATATGGCCATGACATGGTGATGATGGTGAGGACAGTAATGAAAATCTAGTAAGAATTTCCCAAATGCCGGGCCCTGGAGGCCGCACCTTTGAGGTATCAAGCTCTGTCCTCCCCCACAACGTCTTCGCAAAGTCAGCATTTTTCGTCCAAAGTCTGCGAGGGACTTACAACATGGGGACACTAACTATAAGGGGAGGGCTGGTGGCTGCCTTCCCAGCTTAACCCCAATCCAATGCAGGTCTCTTTAGCCGTTTGCTTCCCCCCGACCCAGACAACGAGGCTTTGGATGGGTCCCCTGTTCACTGCCAAGTCTTAACTGATCACCACACCCCCCACCCGGGCTCTGCTCTCATGGGCTCCCAGTACCCCCAACTTCTGATCTGGTGATGGTGATGTTTCCTCCTTATGGCCTCGTCTCTCATGACTCTCGGACTCAACACTCTGGACTTCGTCCGCCCCCATGTCTTGCCTCCCAACACCGTTTCCCCTACATGGGCAACACCAGAGATCCTAGGTAAGAATCCCACTCCGTGCACGCTGGGGGGTTTCGGTGGGAAGCTTGTCTGGCATGTGCCAGGGTATGTGCCAGGACCCTGCAGGGTGGCGGGAACCCCAAAGATAAACCCCACACGCTTGCACGTCTGCGCCAACTCGTAGTCTGTTGGGGGAGACAATGGTTATAAGGCAGTAGTGATCCGTGTCCCGAGGGAGGTGCCTGGAATCCAGCAGGGCTTCCTGGAGGAGAGGGAGCTTGTGTTGAGCTTGTCAGATTGGGGACCTGAGGGCACTGTTCATGCTGCCTCTCGCGGTGCTCAGTTGGCGCTGTCTTCCGTAGGTTTGCTCAGCCTCCAGGTGTTGAACGGTGAGTAGTGCCCGAGCCATTTGACCCTTCTGTTTGCCTTCACCCCCTTGCACCGAGACACAGAGCTCTTCGCTCCTCTTCTCAGTGTTGGAAGAGAAATTTAGAAACCACCGAACCTCACACTCCCCCCTCACCTTTGTCGCTCCCATCATAAGTGGTTCAACAGTTTTGTCGTTCCTCCAACAAATGCTGATGAAGACTAGCTCCTCTGGGCCAAGTCTGGCTCTAGGAGACGGAAAGAGTAGGGAACCAAAAGGGCAGAAATTGGTGCCTGCGTGAGCTTGTATTTGAACAATATAAGTGAAGGAAGTAGGTGAAGCGTTTGCTGGAGGTGGGTGAGTCCTGTGGACACCGAGGAGAGAGGGAGAAGGAAAGACAGTGTGGGAGAGGTTGACAGGTTTCTAGTGGGAGCGGAGGGCAAGTGACAGTTCAGCAGGGAGCTGGGTCGACTGCCTTGCTGCTGGCCGTGCCAAGAGTGTTCCAGGCACAGGGAACAGAATGGGCCACAAGGCAGGTGAGTGCCTGGGGACCACTGGCCACGAGGAGGCCAAGGCATCCCCTTCCCTTCCCCATCCGAGGCACCCGGAGGCACTGCTTCTCTCCCTTTCATGCTCCCTTGATGATTTTCTCTTCTCCTCTTTCTCCTCCTTGTTCGCTTTTAGAAGAAACAAGCGGTTGCAAGGAAGGAGGTAAGTCGTGCATTTGCACCTTTTCCTGCCCCGAGGACAGTGAGCTCCTTCAGCCCGGTTTCCGAAAAAGCTGCAAAAAGAGAAGCCTCCAGGTAACCACGGGCTGGGCGTCTGTGCCCGTGAAGGTGTCTGTGCCAAGGGCAGCCAGAGCCCTCGGGCCACCCTGCTCCTTCGTGCTGCTCATGGGTGCCAAGGAGACCCAGCACACCAGGTAGGCATGGAACCCATTCCTGTTCCCCCGGAAATGACATGTCAGTCCCCAGTGTGAGGGCTGCATGGCCAGAAACCAGGAGAAAAGAAGCCGGGCAAGAAAAGTGAGGCTCTGGATGGCCCAGATAGTGGCCAGAAGTACTTAAAAAAAAGCTTGTTGTTATTAAGTTCACAAGCTAGATGAAAAATTTCACCAGAGAATTATAGTTTGTTTTAAAAAAATAGTCAAATGGCAATTCCAGAACTGAAAGTATGTAACTGAAATGACGAATTCAGGGGCTGGTCGTGACAGCCGAGCGCACAATCAGGGAGCTAGAGAACAGGTCAAGGGGAATTACTCAAAGTGAACCACGGTAAATAAATGAATAGAAAAGAAAATACACAAAGACACACATAAGACTTAGACCCAGTGAAAGCTGCGACATATGCGAAGTGAGAATTTAAGAAGCTGAGGTGAGAGAAAATGAAACTGAAGTGATATGTCAAGAGTTAATGGCTAAGAATTTTGCATTTTGGTAAAAAATAACCATCAAGCAACAGATTTTTAAAAGTTCTGGGAGGGGCGTCTGGTTGGGCTCAGTTAGAAACTCATGCAACTCTTCATCTTGGGGTCGTGAGTTCGAGTCCCACGCTGGGGGTAGAGATGACTTTAAAAAAAATCTTAAAAAAAAAGTTCTGAGAACCCAAGGGGAATGACTATAAAGGAAAGTACTTCTAGGAACCTTGCCACAAAATAGTTTAAAACCACAGACAAAGAGAACATTTTTTTTAAAGATTTTATTTATTTATTTGAGAGAGAGGCAGTGAGAGAGCATGAGCGAGGAGAAGGTCAGAGGGAGATGCAGACTCTCCGTGGAGCTGGGAGCCTGATGCGGGACTCGATCCTGGGTCTCCGGGATCATGACCTGAGCCGAAGGCAGTCGTCCAACCAACTGAGCCACCCAGGCGTCCCAAAAGAGAACATTTTTAACTTCTCCCTCCCATAAAAAATCTGTAAGAGAGAGACGGAGAGGGCATCTGGGTGGCTCAGTGGGTTAAGGCCTCTGCTTTCGGCCCAGGTCATGGTCCCTGGGATCAGGCCCCACATCGGGCTCTCTGCTCCGCGGGGAGCCTGCTTCCTCCTCTCTCTCCCTGCCTGCCTCTCTTGCCTACTTGTGATCTCTGTCTATCAAATAAATAAATAAAATCTTTAAAAAAAGAGAGAGAGAGAGAGGCGGAGAATTTGAAAGGAAAGTCCTACCATAAGACATAAGTCTCTGAAGTAAAAGGAAGCCAGCATACGATTCTGACACCAGACACTGCTGGTTCAGAGTCAAGAAGTGTTCCAAGGGACAAAGAGGGACGCTGAAATCGAGAAAGAGATTAATCCACCAGGAAAATACGCCAGTTCTCAATCTGTTTTCACACAGCAGCCGGTTTTTGCATAAAAGGAAAAGCAGGGCAAACGACAAGAAGTAGAGGCATCCACGACATAGTGGGCGACTTGGACACCTCTCGCAACAGGTGACAGGACAGGTAGATAAAACGGCCTACGGAAGGTCTAGAGAGCGACGAGCAAACATGACATGACTGACATGTAGAGAATGCTGAACCCAACCCCAGGGGAGTGCACAGCCTCTTCAGTGAATGAGGGATTACATTCCTTACCGAAATTGGCTGCACGTTGGCTCACAAAACAAGCCTCAGTCAACTTCAGATTGAAGTCATTTATTATTTATTATTCTTTTTTAAAGATTTTGTTTATTTGACAGAGAAAGGGAGAGCACAAGCAGGCAGAGAGGCAGGCAGCCCGATGTGGGGCTCGATCCCAGGACCCTGAGATCCCAGGACCCTCATGACCTGAGACAAAATTGAGTTGGACAACTGAGCCACCCAGGTGCCCCAAAGCTTTTCTTTTCCCCGAAAGATTTTATTTATTTATATCAGAGAGCACATGAGCATGAGTGGGGGAGGGGAAGAGGGAGAGGGACAAGTAGACTCCCCACTAAGCACAGGACCCAATGTAATGAGGGGCTGGATGTGGGGTTCAATTCCAGGATCCTGAGATCATGACCTGAGCTGAAGTCAGACGCTTAACCGACTGAGCCACCCAGGCTCCCCGACAAAGCTTTGCTCAGAGAGAAATTTATAATCGTAAATGTGCATATTAAGAGAAAGGAGGGAAGGAAGGTGGAAACGCAGAAAACCAATGATCTGAGTACCTATTTAAAGAATTTTGAAAAAGAGAATGAGATTAAACCGAAGCAGAATAAAGGAAGTGATAAAAAGCCAACGGAAAAAAAATGTGCATTAGTAATCAACAGTGCTAACAGCTGGTCCTTTGGAAAAGACTGATAAAAATGTAGTTCTCTAGTATCGCTGATGAGAAACAGATAAAAACAGGAGAAACAATCACCAAAATCAGGAGGGAGGGATCCTGCAGTATTAAAAGAATAATAAAGAGGATAGTTTGAAAGACCTTATGCTGGTAAGATGGCAAGTGTAGACAAAACAAAATCCTAAGAAAACGGCGAGGGCTAAAAGTGAAACAAAAGAAGGCTGGACTACCTGAATAATGCTTTGTCAAAGAAACCGAGTCTGTAATCAAACAAACTTCCCACAAAAACACACACACACACACTCCCAGAGTCAGATGTTTAGAATTAGATGTTTAAAATGTTTAGAATGAGACGAGCAGGAAAGCCTGCTGGAGGGGAAGGGACATTGGCACACCAAGTTAGGTCCAAGTTAGAAAGGTCCTCCTGGCACCCCTGTGGCTGAGGGTTTCAAGGAGGAGGAGGACAGCTGGTGAGGCGGGCGCCTTGGGGCGGAGCGGAGGGAGGGGGAACCGGCAGCAGGAGGCCCAAATGTCGCTTGGAGGGACAGGCAGGTGGAGACGTGGTGTGGAGTTCCGGAAGGGCAGGGATTTCCAGGCGGGTAGGGCGTGCCTTCAGCGGGCTTCATTCCCTCCGGGTCCTTCCAGAGAAGCTCTCCCTGGCCACCACCGCCCCCAAGAAGCCGCCAGCCAAGCGGACCAGATGGAACATCCTAAAATGCGCCTACATGATGGTCACCTTCTTGTTCGTGTCCTACAACAAAGGAGACTGGGTAAGAAGGAGCCTGTTACTGAAGGGAGCGGGGTAGGGGAGGAGGAAAGGGACCAGCCGAGCAAGAGGAGGGAGGGCGTGAAGGAGATGCCAAGCAAGCGGAGGGGTAGGAGAGAAGCCCCTCCGTGACTAGAGCCAGCCCCCGTCCCTGCCTCTCTCCACGGCCGCCTCCCCGCCAGCCTCCACCCTCAGCTTGAGTAGAAACCACCCGCTTCTGTACTGCCGCAGCCCCAGATGACCCCGTGAAACACTACGGTCCCCATTCTCTCTGCCTCTGCCTCTCTCCATGTCAGGTGGGTTCCTAAGGACCCAGGCATTTCCTCCTCTGCCTCTGTCTCCATGTCAGGTGGGTTCCTAAGGACCCAGGCATTTCCTAAGCATTAAACAGAGGTGAGAGGGCAGAGTGTGGATCAGGACTTGGGAGACCATGGCCCAGCAGTCGTTCAGTTCATCACGTGTCCAAGTGTTTATATATACGCAGCAGGTCCCTCGCTGGACACTGGGGACCACAAGGCCCCACGGGGTCCCACGAGGTCCCTGGACCCAGAGCTCCCATGATAGGGGCAGGACAGACAGGAAACGAGCCAGGAGCCCCGGGAAAGGAAGAAATCCAGGGAACCTCTCGCAGCCTGTAGGGCAGTGGGCGCCTCTGCCAGGGAAGGCGGGGGGATCGGAGAAGCGGCCCGCCTTGAGAATTGCAGGGACAGCTGTTGCGAGCCGAGAGAACATGCAAGGCAAGGACCCCAAGACCAAAACGTGCCTCTGAGGGACCAAGGGAAGATGTGCGGGAGTTGAGAGGGGCAGAGGGGGTCCAGATCCCAAAGGGGCCTCCCAGACCATACCAAGAAGGAAGCTTTTATCCCGAGTCTGGTGGAGAGCCATCTGCGAGATCTGAGTCCAAGTACAGAAGGGTCACTGTGGCTGCTGCGTGCGGACAGTGATGTGGCATCAGGGCAAGAGGGGAAGCAGAGAGACTGCATGAGGAGGCGGCCCGGCTGCCCGGGCAGCATGCGTGGTGATGGGAGTGGACGCGAGGAGGACCTCGGAGCAGGTCTACGAGGAGAAGTGCCGGCGGCTTGGCTGGGTCGGAGGAGGGAAATGGGACCAATGAGCTGGGTTGGGTTTGCGTGGTTCTCCAGTTGGCGGTGGGGATAACCTTGCAGATGCAGCAGCATCTGGAGACCCTGTTGGTGGCCCTGCCTGGGGAGGGGAGCCATGGCATTTAGTGGGTGGTCTTAGACATCCTACATGGCGCAGGACAGCTGCCCCCACGACAGGGATCTGATCGGATGTCAGCAGTGAGGAGGCTGCGAAACCTCCCCGTTAGAGGCTGATGCCCTCCCCCCTTAGGAGACGGGGGAGAATGTGGGAGGTGAGCCTGATGGATCAGGGAGCCCCCAGGATGTCACAGCGAGAGCACAGGCGGGGACAGGAAAGAAAGGAAGGAAGGAGTAGAGGAAAAGGGAGGGGAGGAACTTGACCTGCCTCACCCTGACCAACCGTGTCTTCCTGTTTCTGGTTCACTTCCTCGTCAACCTCCCAAGTGTTACTGTCACTACTGCAACACAGAAGAGGACATCAGGTATGTTATGGCCGGGAAGGGCCTTCTGTCCGCTACTGGGCTGGGGGGTTGGCCCCGTTGCCTCGAGGCTGAGAAGGGAACCCCAGGTGGGTCAGGAAACACTCAGAGTTGTGTTCACCAACAGTAACACTCAGCCCCTCACGGTGTGGGGCAGGCTTCACCACCGTCCAGCTACAGAGCATTTCCCCAAACGCTGGGCAATTCCCGGTGTCTCTGTGGGCGAGCTTGGTCTGGACACCTTTGTGTCAGGCTTCATTCACCGAGGAGCCTGTTTTCAAGGTCATCTTCAAGGTCGTCCAGGCGGAAGCAGGACTCGGTTCTTTGTTCTTTCTTACGGCCGAGGCGCGTTCCGTCGGACAGCTAGACCACATTTTGTTTATCCGTCCAACAGCTGAAGGACCTTTGAGTTGTTGTCACCTTCTATGATGGATAGTGGTGCTTCGAACATCTGTGTGCGCCTTTTTGTTCAAACCCTTGTTTTCCGTTCTTTCGGGTACACGCTGAGCGGTGGAAGGGCTGGGCCACCCGGGAATTCTGTTCAGTGTCCTAAGGAGCCACTCCAGGATGTATCCTTGATTCATTACAAGGCTTAAATAGTGAAATTTATGTGATGCGGATTTTACCTCAATTTTAAAAACTATAAAAAGTGGGGGAGGCTGGAGTCACCCTGAGGCTGTTGCCTGTGGACCCCTACACTACACTGTGAGACCCTCGAGAGGGAGAAATCCATCTGATCAATCCTGGGGCCCCAGTACACAGGGCAAACCTTACATACTCCCTCCAGTCTCCTGTGTGCCGGCTGGGGTTACAGTGAACCTGGGGGCCGCAGGGGGGCCGGGGCATGGAGGTGTGGGGGGTGGGGTGACAGAGTATGGAGTCCAAGGTCTGATGCATGGGGGGTGGGGGGTCAGAGGGGCCAGGAGCACCGAAGGGCCAGGGTTGGAAGGGGTAGGGGGACTCAGGGGCTGCCGCAGGGGAGGTTTCTGCGGTCACCTAGCTCACCATGGGAAGGGTAACAGGCAAGCAGGGGAGTGGAAGGCCTAGCTGTGAGGGGAAATATGGAACTGGAGGGGTGGCCCGTTCCCACTGAGGGGCAAGAACCCCTGGGAGGAGGAGGCACCTGCTGGGAGTGACAGAAGGAGCACCCCCCCCCCCCGCCCGACTTAGGGCCCTGCGTTCCAGTTGGTAGGCACACCTAACTTTCTCTGCTCTCTCTTTCCCCTCCCTCAGGACCGACCCCTGCTGCTTTTTCTAGCAACCCTGCTCTGTCTCAGCTCGGCCCTGGTCAGTCCTTCATCTGCCCTGTAGTCTCGCCTCCCGAGAAGCCTGTCGGCCCAAAAGGCCAGTTTGGAGGGTGAAGAACTGGGGTCCTCTGAGGGTGACACCTGTCTGCCCAGAGGCACTGCGGGAAGGTGTCCCTGAGGGTCCCGACAGGCCCAGGGTGAGTGAGCACCAGGAGGTCTCCCTACAACTGCTCTCCCCGGCCTTGCTCAACCTCCCCCACTGTTTCTCTGATTAAACCTACACTAGCTGAAGCAGCTGAAGGCTCAGTTCTTCCATTCACGGGGGCCAAGGGTGCCCAGAATCATATATGCCAATTCCGTCAACAACCTTCAAGGAGCTTCTGCTAGGCTGCCTGCTTCGGAGGTGAAGAAAATACAGCCCAGAGGGATGATGCTTAGTCCAAGGTCAAGGTGCTGGGGTTTGGCCAGGTCTGACTCATCACAAAGTATTTTTATTTATTTATTTATTTTTGTACAAAGACTGAAGAAATAGGGATCTGAAGATGGAGTGAGCCCAAGACTAAGCTGTGTCCCAGCTCTCCAGCCTGCGGACTTTGTTGCCCTATTGCATTGGGGCATGTCCGTGGTCCTGGCTCAGAGCCTGGGCTCTAACAAGGAGACAGGTTTCTTTTTTTTTTTTTTTAATTTTTAAAATTAACATATAATGTATTATTTGCCCCAGGGGTGCAGGTCTGTGAATCATCAGGCTTACACATTTCACAGCGCTCACCATAGCACATACTCTCCCCAGTGTCCATCTCCCCAAACACCCTCTCCCTCTCCCCCTACCCCCTGCAACCCTCGTGAGATTAAGAGTCTCTTATGGTTTGTAGGAGACAGGTTTCCTGAGTGTCAATTCCAGCTCCCGCCCCTTACTGGATTGCAACTTTGGGGAAGTTATTGTCCATCAATGCCTCATTTTGTCACCTGTAGGATGGGGGCATTGAGGAGTAGAAGCCCTCCCATCATCCCGATCAGAAACAGTCATTGGTTGGTCCAGCAAAAAGTTCATTAAAGGGGCTCAGTGGGTAAAGCCTCTGCCTTCAGCTCAGCTCATGATCTCGGGGTCCTGGGATCGAGCCCTGCATCAGGCTCCCTACTCAGCGGGGAACCTACTCCCCCCCCGCCCCGCCGCCTGCCTCTCTGCCTACTTGTGATCTCTGTCTGTCTCTGCCAAATAAACAAAATCTTTTTTTAAAAAAGTTGATTAAAATAGGCAGCTGAAGGGGTGCCTGGGTGGCTCATTCGGTTAGGTGTCTGCTTTCGGCTCAGGGCCCTGGGATGAAGCTCCGAATCCCGCATCAAGTTCCCTGCTCAGTGGGGAGCCTGCTTCTCTCTCTCCCTCTGCTGCTCCCCCTGCTTGTGCTCTGTAAATAAATCTCTGTAAAATAAATAAATAAAATCTTTTTAAAAATGGGCAACTAAAAACACTTTAAGATGCACAGATGTACACTCATTTGGTCCAAGAGAACCAAGGTTTTGTTTAGTGTTTAGTGTGGGTCTGTGGATCTACAGTTTTCAATTTGTCCCTTCAAGTGGGAGCAGAACCACAAACACTCCTACAGAGCAATTGGAAGGTAGAAATATTCTAGAGAACAAGAGAAGAAAAGTCAGTTCTTGCAGCTGTCTTGCCCATTTGAATTTAACACATTTTTGTTTTGTTTTTTAGAGAGAGAGAGAGAAAGAGAGAGAGAGAGAGAGAGAATGAGCAAGCACAAGCAGGGGGAGGGGCAGAGGGAGAGGAAGAGACTCAAGCAGACGCCACACCCAGTGTGGAGCCCAACTGGGGCTCAGGTTCATGACTCGGAGATCACGACCTGAGCCGGTATCAAGAGCTGGACACTTAACCGACTGAGCTACCCAGATGCCCCATTTGGGTTTTGTTTTTTTTTTCCTTTAAAGATTTTATTGGGTTTTAAGTAATCTCTGCACTCAGCCTGGGGCTCAAACTCACAACCCTGAGATCGAGAGTCAGTCACTTACTGCACCGACTGAGCGGGCCAGGCGCCCCCTTCAGGCATTTTAGAAAGCAGTTTGCTCGCCTTGGGCTTCCTGCTGCCCGGAACACCACCCGTGTCTGTGAGAGGGGATGCCAACATCAGTTACTCCAGAAGTCACCCAGCAGTGGGGTCTGCTTACGAAAGGTTCTATGGAACCTTCCACACAGGGTTATTTTCAGGTTTAAGTGAAATAGTATTTGTCAAACACAAGGCCTGACATTGTTCTCAGTAAGGGTTAGTTATATTGTTACCTAGAGCAGCAGGGTCCAATCAAAATCTCACGTGAACCACGGGGACTTAAAACTTTCTAGGGGACATGTTAAAAAGTAAAATGATGGTGGTCAAAAGGTTC
Organism: Mellivora capensis; assembly: GCA_004024625.1. NCBI lineage: Eukaryota > Metazoa > Chordata > Mammalia > Carnivora > Mustelidae > Mellivora > Mellivora capensis. The sequence continues at coordinate 98,463 of PISX010002002.1, read as the reverse complement.
ACACTTCCAGTTATAGATGAGTTAAGTTTTGGGAGCGTAATGTATGACATTAGACCAATACTGTATTATAGACTTCGAGGTTGCTAAGAGAGTAGATCGTAAAGGTCCTGAACTCATACACACACACACAAAGAGGTAATTTTATGAATGATGGAGATGGTAACTAATCTTATTATGGATATATACAATATATACATGTAGCAATAATCATGTTGTACCCCCTAAAACTATACAATGTTATCTGTCAACTGTATCTCAAAAAAGCCAGAAAAATGTAAAAACAAACAGGTGAAATCAATGTGAATCAGTAGTATATATGATTTAACTCAATATATCCAAAATATCATTTTAATACGTAACAGATAAAACCATTATTAATGCTTTGGCTTATATCCTTCTTTTGGGGGGCACCTGGGTGGCTCAGTGGGTTAAAGCCTCTGCCTTCGGCTCAGGTCATGATCCCGGGATCCTGGGATCCCGCATCAGACTCTGCTCAGCAGGAAGCCTGCTTCCCCTCTCTCTCTGCCTGCCTCTCTGCCTCCTTGTGATCTCTGTCTGTCAAATAAATATCCTTCTTTTTGTAGTAAGCCTTTGAAATCTGGTATGCATTTTTCACTTACAGCACAGCTCAGCTTGAACGCTCGTTTTTCACCAGACATCACTGATGTGTAGATTTCATGAAATTTAGCTGAAAAAGTGGATGCACATATCCAGATTGTTCTAAACACACTTAAAGTTTGTGCAATCACTGACTCAACTAGCAAAGTTAAATGTTCAGTTAAAGAGTCGGTTCCTAGTCATAAGCTAAGTGTGGTCTCGAGCAAGCACTGGAGGACGTTTTGCAGGACACCTGGCTAGGACCCTTCAGGACTGTGAAGGTCACGGCAAACAAGGAAAGTCTGAGAAAAGGGCTGCGGATCAGAGGAAGCTGGGGAGACCTGGCAACTCCACGCCACGGGGCTCCCGGAAGAGAAAAGTACCCCGGAGGGCAGACTGAGACCATGGGAATGGGCTGGAGCTCAGTTAATAGCCTTGCTCAGATGGGAGAGACTTGTGTGCACAAACGTGCTGCGGCCCTGAGAGGTTAACGCAGGGGAAGCTGGGGGACAGGGCCATGTGGGCACCTTCTACCTGCAACCTTTCTCTAAACGTAAAGTTATCGCCGAATAAAACTTACAATGAAAATATCCAATTCTTCAGGTGCACTTTGATGAGCTCGGAGTTTCCTCCAAGTGGAAAATGATGGACTTCCCAGGCCCGCTTCTGGGCCAAGGGCGGGTCCTAACTCCGCCCTCACCCTCTGGCTCCTCCCACGGGCCCGCCCCACCCCTTCCCTCCCCCGGCGCATGCGCCCACTGCCTTCTCTCAGGGCTCCGCAGGGCTCCGCGCGTGACGTCAGCGCTCAGGAGGCGGGCCACGAGCCGGGGTGGGGGGTGTTACCATGGTGACAGAGACGCGCGCCCCCTCCCCCCCCCGCGACGCTCCCACAACCGACCCCAAGGCCCGCGAACCGGTCGGCCCCTGTGGCAGGACCTGGCAAGCGGGGCCGGGGAAAGGAAGCAGGAACGCCGGCGTCGCAGACCTTTCTCATTCCCCGGCGCCTCCCGTTTCTCTGCCCCTCGGAGACTACAACACCCAGAAGTCGCCGGGCCCCTTTCTTAGACAGGCGGTCTGACGGTTGCCCTGGAGACAGCCAGACGCCAGACGCCTGGCGAATGAGGCGGGGCCAGGCTGGAAGGAGGCTTCCGATTGGCAGAGACGCAGCACGCCGGCTTTGAAAGACTGCTAGGGGCGCACATGCGCACTGAGTGGGTCCCGCGCGCGTTCGCCGCCGGTGCTGTCCCGGGCTGCGCGGACCGCGGTCCCCCGGGCGCTGACGCAGGTCGCGCTGGTGGAGGGACGCCGAGTCCGCGCCGGCGAGCTGCTCCCGGCCCCGTTCCCGGAAGTGTGGGCCCCGAAGGTCGGCCTCGGGGGGTGAGTGCGACCCGCGGCTCCACGCCCGGGTTTCCCGGTCACAGCCCCCGCCCCCCCGGGTGACGTCGTGGCTCCGCGCGGCGGGGAGAGGGCCGGTGTGAGGAGGTCGTGGATTCCGAGCCGCGCCCCCTCCTCGGGGCGACCCCCCTTGTGACCTTTGAAGCGCCGCTGCCCCTCGGCAGCTCCGAGACCCCGTGCCTCAGTTTACCCATCTGAACGGGGCTGCTGATGGAACTGGAGTCTCTGATGGAACCTTCGGGCGGTGTGGTGTCGTGGTCTCTGGGGACCCGGACGAGTGCCTTCCTCACTCTGGGGCCTCGGTGCCTTGATCCGAGAAGTGGGCCCAGTGGGTTTCGTGATGCTGGGCTCGCGTCTCCGCGCACCGCCAATGGCGGCCTCCCGGAGGGATGGCGCAGGGCCGGGGGCAGGACGCGGGGGTTGCCAAGATCTGCCCTTGCCGCCTGCGCCGCCGGCTAGTGCGCTCCGCGTTTCCTCGCGCGCAGAGGGATGGGCGCGGGCTTCCCAGCCCCGCTCCGGGTCCCGGCCCTGCCCCGACCCTGCTTCCAGCTTCGCGCCGTCTGCCGCCTGTCCTCGCCCTGCTTTACCCTCCCGTTGGAGTATGCAGCGCCTTTTCTTCCTACTCTCAGGTATGCCTTCACTGCTTCCTAGTATTTGTCTGTTTTTTAAGATTTTATTTGTTTGACAGAGAGACACAGAGCGAGAGACAGAGTACGAGCAGGGGGAGTGGGGGAGGGAGAAGCAGGCTCCCGCTGAGCAGAGAGCCCGATGTGGGGCTCCATGTGGGGCTCGATCCCAGAACCCTGGGATCATGACCTGAGCCCAAGGCAGACACTTAACCACTGAGCCACCCAGGTGCCCCTACTATTTGTCTTTAAATCGTCTAGCAAAATTGGGCCAACTCATGTTTCCCTTGCCCTGTGTCTGAAATCAGGGTCTAACTAGGTCAGTGCCCTGGTCGACCCCCGAGGCATAAAGCGTGGCAATTCTGAGTCAGGAAGTTGTAATGTTTTTCAGATCTTTTTCAGGCCTTCTCAGTGAAGGAGTGAGTTTATCTGTAGCAGTTCTAATGCTCACCAATCCCCTTATATCAGGTTATCTCTCTTTTTCACTGTGTTTACTGTTAGGAGTATCTTATGGCAAGTGATGCAGGGTTTCCATTTGGCCAGAACAATGAAGTTTCATCTTTTTTTCTAGAAGATTTTATTTATTTGAGAGAGAGAGAGAGAGAGCATGAGAGGGGAGACACCCCCAGACATCAATTGCAGTTAGAGGCAGAGTCAGAACATGGAACCCCTTTCTAGATTCCTGGGGCCCCATTCCCCCAAGAAAGGCTCCTGCTTTCTTTTGACTTAAACGAGATCGTGACAGAAGCACCAGGGTCTGTGCTTCCATTTACTTTGGGGTCACCTGGGGGCTCCGTCCCAGAGACTGGGCTTCATTTGGCCCCAGCGGGTGCTGCTCCAATTTTTTTTTCTTTTAAGATTTTATTTATTTGAGAGAGAGAGCGAGGGAGATCATGAGCCAGGCAAGGGGCAGAGGGAGAAGCAGACTCCCTGCTGAGCAGGGAGCCCGATGTGAGACTTGGTCCCAGGAGCCTGGGATCATGACCTGAGGCGAAGGATGCTTCCCCCGACTGGGCCACCCAGGTGACCAGTGCTGCTCCAGTTTTTAAGGAAACGGTAATTGCATGGCTGGACGGAGGCATTAGTGAACAGTAGCGATAATTCTGGCAATACAAGGGTGTGGACTCCCCACACTGTGTACCTTAAACTCACACTATTACCTATTATGTGTCGATTATATCTCAGTCAGATGCGAAGGGAGAAGGAGCTCCTCCGGTGGTCAGTCCAGGCTGGCAGCCAGGACATCTTACCCCAAGAAGGACCTCCTCATTTATTCCTGCAACTCAGAGCCCACGCTGGGGCGAGGGTGACAGCTGCACCTCAGCGTGCTTTGGGATGGGGTGGTGTGGGCAGGCAGATGAATGTGCTGTGATGAGGAAAAGTATGGGATCTCAGGGGACCACAAGCAAGTCAGTACTTCCTTCCCCCACGCTGGGAGAAGGGAAGGCAGGGCCAGGGTTGCTCCAGGAGGACTTCTGGGAAGAAGTGCTGTGCGGTGTAAAGGAAGGGACCGATTGGGTGAAAGAGGGTAAAGGTGGTACGTCACTCTGCCCATGTACTACGCACACCGGCCGCCAAGGAGGATGAGTAGTGTGGCCGTGACTCAGGGTGCTGCGGACCAGCCCAGTGTCCCGTTCCCTTACTGTCTGGAGCGGCCACAGGGATGATGGTCAGATGCATCTAGTTATCGTGACTCAGCGACTCCGATAATAAAAGCCACGAGGTGCCGTCTGCTGAGCACACCCCGTGCAGCAGCAGTTCTGCTAAACCCCGGACACACAGTAGGTCCTCAAACCCCTCTGGCCCCCCGGAGAGATGCTTTGCCTGGTCTTACAATTTCCGCCTCTCTCTGAGCCTCAGTTCCCCCTGCTGCCATGCAGGAGGCACGACTCCCTTGTGAGGACTAAGGAAGTCACACCCGGTGCTCCCAGCACCCAGTAGGACCACCTCCGAGGGGAGTCGCTTTCTGAAAGCTGCCGGGCCCTGGGGGGATACTCGCGCGCCCTCTAGTGGTTGAACGGCACGCGCCAGGGTGCCACCTGGTGGCCACCTCCCGCCATTGCTTGCGAGCCAGGGTTCTGGAACTCGATTCTCACCAGGCAGATGGTGCAGGAGAGGGATGCTGGCAGGCTGGGAGTCGTGGGGAGCGATGGGGGTGGTTGAAGATGGAATCCATCCCAAATCCCCGGAAGACTGCCACGCAGGGATGCAGGCCTAGAATTCCCCTCAATTGTGACTTCCCCCCCAAGAAATCCCAATTCGTGTGGAAAGTGTGTCTATTTTTAGAGCTGGATACTCAGAGAAATTGCTTCGCGAACGCTGTGTTGGCCACACACATCCGGAGGCTGTGTAGCCTGTGGCCGCCGTCTCCTGACACGTTTGTTTGGTCTTGCGGGATTCTCATTAAAATCAGTCGGGCCCTCACCTCGTGTCTGGCGACCGCGGTGGTGGATCGTGGACAGCTCGGATACTCGGTTAAAGCCGAGTTCTGGGGGCGTCTGAGGATGTTTTCGGAAGACGCTGGCATCTGCCTCCGCTTTCTGCCGGGCAGCACCCAGCTGGCTGGGGGCCCACATAGCACAAAAAGCCCAAAACAGTGGGCGAAGGGCAGATTCTCTCAGACTGACCCTGACCCTGGAATGTGCAACACAGGCTTTCCTGGGTGTCCAGCAGGAGACGGCAGGCTGTGGGTCTTCTCAGACCCGGTAAACACACGAGCCAACTCGTCATAATACATCTCTTCGTCTACACTGTACGGGTCCGGTTCTCTGGAGAACTTTAACATTCCAGTGGCTCTTTATTGAGTGCCTGTTACATGTCCCACGCTTTACCTGCGTTATTGTCATGTCATTTTCCCTGCAACTTGAAGGGTGGTGATTATTAGCTCAGCCTTAAAGCCAATAGTTTATAATAGCGAACATTTCTTTAGCCCTAGGCACAAGCTGGATGTTTTGCCAAGTGCAATATATAAATGATTTCACTGAGTTTCTGTACCAAGTCATTGAGGTGGACTCTGCTGTTACCTAGACAGGCACAGAGAGGTCGAGTGCCCTCCTCAAGGCCACACAGCTTTAGATGTTTATAAAATGGACTCTTGGAGTGCCTGGGAGGCTCAGTTGGTTAAGTGCCCGACTCTTGATTTTGGCTTCAGTCATGATCTCAGGGTCGTGAGTTCAAGCCCACATCAGGATCTGTGCTCAGTGTGGAGTCTGTTTGAGATTCTCTCCCTCTCCCTCTGCTCCCCGCTTCCGCTTGCACACTCTCTCTAAATAAATCTTTAGAGTTTTTAAAAATATTTATTTATTTATTTGACAGAGAGAGATCACAAGTAGGCAGAGAGGCAGGCAGGGAGAGAGGGGGAAGCAGGCTCCCTGCTGAGCAGAAGAGCCCGATGCGGGGCTCGATCCCAGGACCCCGAGATCATGACCTGAGCCGAAGGCAGCGGCTTAACCCACTGAGCCACCCAGGCGCCCCTAAATCTTTAGAGTTTTAAAAAAATATTAATTTGAGAGAGAGCGAGAGCTCAAAGTGGGGGGCTGGGGCAGAAGGAGAAGCAGACTCTGCTGAGCAGGGAGTCTGATGAGGGGCTTGCTTGATCCCAGGACCCGAGCCTAAGGCAGATGCTTAAGCCACCCAGACACCCGTAGAATTGTTTTTTGTTTTGTTTTTAAATTTTTATTTATTTACTTTAGAGAGAGGGTGTGCACAAGTGCAAGGAAGGGCAGAGGGAGAGAAAGAGGGACAAGCCAACCCTGTGCTGAGCACAGAGCCAGACATGGGGCTCACCTCAGGATCCCGAGATCATGACCTGAGCTGAAATCAAGAGTTGGGACACTCCACCAACTGAGCCACCCAGGCACCCCAATAAATAAATTAAAAAAAAATAAAATAGAATTGTTTTTTATGTTTCAATATGTACAATGTCCACATGGCTCAAAAATCAAATTTAGGGGCGCCTGGGTGGCTCAATCGTTAACCATCTGCCTTCAGCTCAGGTCACAGTCTCAGGGTCCTGGGATCGAGCCCCGCATCGGGCTCCCCGTTCGGCGGGGAGCCTGCTTCTCCCTCTGCCTGCTGCTCCCCCTGTTTGTGCTCTTTCTGTCAATAAATAAATAAAATATTTTAAGGTGAAATTTTAAAAAGTGAAATTTATATAAAAAGTTAGACAAAGGGAGGTTTCGCTCACATCTCATTCCCATGGATTCTCTGGAAGTAACCATTTCCATTTGTTTTTATCATTTCTTTTCTGGCTTCTTCTCCAAAAGGCACGACCCTTCTGACACTCATTATTGTTATTATTCATAAACACCCCAGATGCAAACACATAGAGGGGATGAGGGGACAGACAGTATCTGCCCCTTCTTCCCACCTGTATCTTGCGATGCAGTCCCAGAAGATGAAACATGGGGGGTACGGGATTTTGCAATGCTGTGTTATATTAGTGGTGCAAAAATCAGGGCAGAGAATTCGCTGGAAAATGGAGAAACGTGAAGGACCCAAAAAACAAAGCACTGGGTGTTCCAGTCCTTCTTGTTATAAATAATTGGACTTCACTCGCCTGTGCAAGTGAGGGATCGTCCAACTTTATTACACTAAAGGGCTTACATGGCAAATATTTCAGCCTCCACCACAATTGTCGGACTCTGTCACTGTTGTGCAAAAGCTGCCACAGACGACAGAGAAGCTGTGTGGTCTGTAGCCGCTGTTGCTCGGCGCCTTCCGCACCCCAGACACCATGGGGAGTAAACGGGATTGCACTGCTGGGCACGAGGCATCTGCAGCGCTCCCGAAAGCAAGCGGGAGGCGGCTCTGCCCAAAGACAAGGGACTGCCTGGAGAAGGGCAGCTGCTTCAAACAAAAAATGGAGGATTTGTCAATGCAGGAGAGCATCACTTGCTTGCCTGTGGGACCCCTCCTGGCCACCTGCCTGATGGCACTCTTGCTGAATGTCCTTGCCTTTGAGGCGGCACTGGCATAAAGACTGCCGAACTTCTGGAAACATTTCTCCTTAATTTCAAACTTAGCAAGGATAACTCTATGGCATCGAGGGAGATTACTTTTCCGTGGGCTTTGTGAAATGGACTCTTTCGGAGTAAGGCAGGAGCCGTGGGTATGAGGACTCACGAAGTCTGGGTCTGTTGGCCCTGCCCCGTTTTTCTTCGCTCTTGATTCAATCTTAAATTAAGGGTACTATTTTATTTTTTACAGATTTGTATTTTATGTGGATTCTCTTTTTTTTTTTAACGTTTTATTTTTTTCTCTCTCTACACAGTGTGCATGCTGGACATAATTCAGAATCTCTCTCTCTCTCTCTCTGGCTGGCTAGCCCCACTTATCTCGCACTGAACACAAGCTAGATTAAATAGGAAGAGAGAATATCCTTCCATAGCATTTTTGAACTACGTCACGTGACTAAGTCATTCAGAGGGCCGGACTATTGCTTTCGGTGTTCATTTGTATATCTTTCTTCTTAAAAGCTGCGTTTGAATCCAAGTCTGAAGCCTGAAAACACCATGGGTACAGACCTCTCTCTGACAGCCAGGCAGGAACACATGAAAGAACGGAGAGTGAGATCGGGCTTTCTTTTGAGAACACTCCATGCACCATTTCTCTCCTCCCCTGGCTGGTACAGGGGCTGGGGCTCACAGCTTCTGAAATCCCCAGCCAAGAGGAAAGGCACAATTCCTCTCCACCGCAGATTCTCCAAGATGAGAATTTCTTAGAAAAATCCCAGGAACGTCAGCATGCTCCTTCAAGGGTTGCCACTATCATGACCGTTTTTGTTACAGTTGTGATGCGTAAATAGTATCTCTTGGGCAAGATACGACCGTCACCCAAGAATTTGAAAGGCCGGTAGCCTGATGATCAGAGGGTGTGAGATCTCAGTATGATTTCGGATACTTCAGCGTGTGGTACACAAAACCGCCAGTGGTAACAGGTGAAGGAAGAGAAAGATGAAGACAAGGAGGCAAAATGCCACCACGCTGGACTTCACCTGTCCTCACCCTTCACGTCTATTCCTCCGACCTTCCGCAGCCTACGGGAAGACTGTCGTTTTCCTCACTTTGCAGTGTAGGACCAGGAGGCTCCGGAATTGACTGGTTTCGTAAAAATAAGAAGCCAGGGCCACCTGGATGGCTCAGCCGGTTGGGCATTAGGCTCTTGATTTCAGCTCGGGTCGTGGTCTCAGGGTCGTGGGACTGAGCCCGTGGCAGGGGGAGTCTGTCTGAGGACGCTCTCCCTCTCTCTCTGTTCCTCACCCCGCTTGTGCGCACTTTCTCTCTCAAATAAATAAAGTTTTTGAAAGAAAAGAAAGCCAGTGATGCTTGTAATAGGGATGTAGTTAAGCATAATAATGGAGGTCACAGGGCTACTCACCAGGGGAATTTTGTAAAGTCCCGGATATCTTGCCACTGGAATGGAAAGAGTCGGAGCCGGAGGGAGGCTGCCGTGACAGCTGTGGTTAGGAATGCAGCCCTTGTGACCGAGGCAGATTCAGTCCTCTAAAGGGCCAGGGACACCATGTCCCTGAAGTCCAGAATGGGGACACCCAGGGCGTCATGAGTAAGACACAGCAGACTGGAATGGAAGTTGACAAGGAGTTGTGTGTCATGGGAAATGTCCCTGCGGGCATGGCTAGCCCCCCACAACCTCGTCCCTGTAACCCATGGCCCCCCTCCCCGTTCACATGGCAGAGCTCTGCAAAGTGGTCTCGAGGCGGAGTGCAGGAGGGAGTAACTTCTGATTAGAGTCAGGTCGAAGATGCTGCCGATAAGCACATCACCAGGCCTCTCAGAGGGAGGCCCGGGAGCCCCTCGCTCAGGTGCGCTGGAGGCCGGTGCAGAGCCCAGAAGGCACCGAAGCGGAGTCCCGATGGGCATCTCAGCCCACGACGGAGCGGGTGAGGCATCCTTTTCCAGGGGGCCCTGGTGCTCCCTTCAGCCTGGAGGAAGGCTTTTTTTTTTTTTTTTTTTAAGATTTTATTTATTTGACACAGAGAGAAAGCACAAGCAGGGGGAGCAGCAGGCCCCCCACTGAGCAGGGAGCCTGACTCAGGACTCGATCCCAGGACCCCAGGATCCTGACCTGAGCCAAAGGCAGACGCTTCACCAACCGAACCCTCCAGGTGCCCCGGGAATGACAGTATGTTTAACGGGGAAAGCGTCTGAGTGGTTGAGGGGATTGGCTAAATCAGAGTGTACTGCAGAACGCAGAGCTATGAATCCGTTGAAAAGTCACGTGGGAGAAGTTTCTGTCCATATAAGGCAGGGCCGTGAGCCCCTCACGGCGAAATTCGGTCCGGGCAGCTCTTCGGGGGAGAGTGGTCGCCTCCACTGTGAGACGTTTGGCCCTGCCCTGGCCTCTGCCCGCCGGACGCTGTGGGACAGAACGACCGTCCCCGAACCCTGTCAAGCCAAACTCTCTCATAGGCCGCCTTGTGGCCCCCGAGCGTCAGAGCCACCGGCGGTGAGGAAGGCTGTGACCGTCTCCCCATTCCATCTGGCTGCTGAGTGCCACCCGCGCACCGGGGTCCGTCTCGCTGCCAGGAACACGTCACGCTCATGAAAATGACCAGGGTGAGTAAGAAGTCAGTCGCCAAGCTATGTGCAACGAGATCCAAAGTGCATATGACTTTGCCACCAGGAAAAGCATCAGTGTTGGGGCGTCTGGGCGGCTTAGCCAGTGAGGCGTCTGCCGTCAGTTCGGGTCATGATCCTGGGGTCCTGGGATCGAGTCCCGCATCGGGCTGCCTGCTCAGCCGGGAGCCTGCTTCTCCCTCTCCCTCTGCTGCTCCCCCTGCTAGTGTTCTCTCTCCTCTTTCTCTGTCTCTCTCAAATAAATAAAACCTTAAAGAAAAAAAAAAACCCTCAGTACTGCAAATACTGTCTATGCTTGTTCGTTCCCTCCAGAATCCTTTTCATCCCTCCGAATAAAAAGCGTTGCTATTGTTGATCTCTCCTTTGCGAGCACAAGGAAATGGGCCATTTCTCTCAAGTTCCAGAGAGAGGAACTCATGCTTCCCCGATACCCAATTAGTGTGCTCGCATAGTCCAGGAACATTTGAGGGCGGCACTGGGAGATGGGTCTCCTGGGCTAGACGCACACCCTCTCCCCCGCGCTGTGCCCCACGGACACTGGACAGTTAGAATGGGGGCATCACGCGTGTCCTGTCTCCTTTGCCGCCCTCCGACTTGCCCTACTCAGAACTGGGCAAGTTCTACTCAGAACTGGGCAAGCCACAACTGTGGCTCCTTCTCTGGGGGAGACAGTGCTGCCGGGGTGGGAGCTGCTGGGAAGTCGCCCTGAGTGCTCCCGCGGGGCCCCCCTTTCGGGAGTAGCCCAGGTCTGTGCCTGGGGCATCGCTCTTTGATTTCCGTAGGAAAGGGTCCAGCTGGAGGAACTGAACGGTCAGCGATTAGGGGACCCAAAGCTCTTCAGTGGTTCCAACCACATCCCTTTCTGCTTAGTCATTATACTTAGAGGGAGAAATATCTCAAAGATAATTTCTTTATTATCAGATAGAATTGTGATAAATGGATAAGTGTGATTTCCCATTATTTAGCCGTAATAATGTGGTCTGGCTTTACATTGGGAAGAGTGAGAACTTCTTATTTTATTTATTTATTTTTTAAGATTTTATTTATTTACTTGAGAGAGAGAGACAGTGAGAGAGAGCATGATCGAGGAGAAAGTCAGAAGGAGAAGCAGACTCCCCGTGGAGCTGGGAGCCCGATGTGGGACTCGATCCCGGAATTCCGGGATCATGACCTGAGCTGAAGGCAGTCGCTCAACCAACTGAGCCATCCAGGCGTCCCTAGAACTTCTTATTTTAGAAAAAAAGAGGGGAGGGTAGTGTAAGCTATCAAGATGAATATTGAAAATAATTGGTGTTCTACACAGATGGCCACTGTCAACAATTTGGTCTGTTTCTTCCCAGTTCTGTTTCTCTGGGCAAGTTTATAACAAAGAGTGTTCAGGTAACCACGGTTTCTCCTGATTCCCTCGGAGCCTAACTAAGGACTAAGAGTCTACCCAGGGACACCTTTGGGGTAGCCTGTCTCTGCCTTCATTTTTCTTTTCTTTTCTTTTTAAGATTTTGTTTATTTCACAGAGAGAGCTCACAAGTAGACAGAGAGGCAGGTAGAGAGAGAGGGGGGGGGGGAAGCAGGCTCCCCGCTGAGCAGAGAGCCTGATGTGGGGCTCGATCCCAGGACCCTGAGATCATGACCTGAGCCGAAGGCAGAGGCTTAACCCACTGAGCCACCCAGGCGCCCCTGCCTTTATTTCTTCAGAATTTTCCTACACAGGGTCAGGAAGTGAGCAGACCACAGACAACAGAAAATAAACCTCTGCGGTGCCTGGGTGGCTCAGATGGTTGAGCGTCTGCCTTCGGCTCAGGTCATGATTCCAGGGTCCTGGGATGGAGCCACATGTCAGGCTCCTGGCTCATGGCTCCTGGCTGGGTGGGGAATCTGCTTCTCCCTCTCCTCGTGCCTCTTCCCCAGCTCGTGCACTCGCTCGCTCTCTCTCACTCTCTCATGGATGAGTAAAATCCTAAAGAAAAAAAAAGAAGAGAAAAAGAAAAGAAACCTCTTTTCAAACATACATAGAATCCTTTTCCTATGACCATATATTTGGTTACAAAGAATACATCCATCCCTCCAAAACTTGAAATGACAAGTGGCATTTATGCTCACATGCAGGAAATGAAGAGATTTAAAGGAGAAAATGAAAACATAAATAAAAGATGTTTACAACAAGAAATTATAAAATATTCCCATTAAACAACTCTAGGATAAAAATGAAAATTGTGGAAATTGCACACTTCCAAAACAATTGAACATAAAAATTATGTATGAGCACATATATCTTATGTTTATAATTTCAAGTTTTTGTTTGGTTTTATTTTGTAGTTTTATGTCTTTCATAAAATATTTTATGTATTCATACTTATAGATTTTATAAGTTGTATATAAGTTTTAGATATAAAACATTTTCTATAGACATGTATACATAGGTTTATAATTTTGTTTTTATGTTTACATATTTAGTTTTTAAATTATTTTTCCTTTTTCTAATTTTGATTTTTTTTTTTAAGATTTTTATTTATTTACTTGAGAGAGAGGCAGTGAGAGAGCATGAGTGAGGAGAAGGTCAGAGGGAGAAGCAGACTCCCCATGGAGCTGGGAGCCCTATGCGGGACTCGATCCGGGAACTCCGGGATCATGACCTGAGCCGAAGGCAGTCGTCCAACCAACTGAGCCACCCAGGCGTCCCTAATTTTGATTTTTTTTAAAGATTTTATTTACTTATTTGACGGGCAGAGATCACAAGTAGGCAGAGAGGCAGGCAGAGAGGAGGAAGCAGGCTCCCTGCTGAGCAGAGAGCCCGATGCGGGGCTCGATTCCAGGACCTTGGCATCATGACCCAAGCCAAAAGCAGAAGCTTTAACCCACTGAGCCACCCAGGCACCCCAAGATTTTTTTTAAGTGATCTCTGTACCCAACATGGGGCTCAAACTCACAACCCCAAGGTCAAGAGTCACATGCTGCACGGACTGAGCCAGCTAGGAGCCCCTATATATTTAGAGTTTTAATGTTTATGTAGTTTATATTTATAGTTTTTAAAATATATTTTACATAAATACAGGTTTTGCATATAAATTTTATATATAAACATGTTTTCTTTATATATACATTTTATATATAAATGTGTTCATTGTTTTAAGCTTTATTTAGCCGTTTACAGTTTTATATTATAGGTATAACACTCACATACACACATGCATATCTCGTCACAATCAACCCGTAAATTTCCAGTGGAGATCAGAGAAGTAAAATATAGGCCTGTGGGAAACAGAGGAGCCTGATCCTCGGTCATCTGAGGACAGGAAGTTCTGTCTGCCTAGTTGCACAATCATGCAAAATACACTGGGCTGGCAGAAAGGTGTAGGTAAGAGCACCTTTTATATAGGACGTTCGACAAAACGCGGTGCTTTGCAAGAGCGTGCCTGCACCTGCTGGAAACACCGGCAGCCTGCCGGCTCCAGACTGTGAGAAATGAATTCCTGCAGTTCATGAGGCACCTAGTTCAGCTGCAGAAGCCCAACCTCGGCAGATTAAGTAACATGGTATCAGTTTTCCCCACTTTTTAAAAAATGATTAACTTGTTTGTGCCCTTAAATACCCTTAAATATGAGTTGTTTTCTTCCGACAGCGTGGGATTTTTTGTGTGCCCAGGTTGTGGGTCCTGCCTCCTGACTGGAACACTCACTCACTATGCGTGCGGTATAGGCGCGGAGGTGCTCGCGTTTAAAGCCGACTCTGCCATTTGCCCCACCTGCACGGTGGCGCTACACACTGAGGAGAGATTAGAAGAAAACCACAGCCGTTGTAGAGGAGAGAACAGTTTTGACACACGCGACTATGCGATGGAGGGAAGTGGGAGGACGAAAGTGGAAACAAAAAGAGTGAACGCTATGGAACGCACTTGTGCAGTGGCCTAAAGGTATGCCCTTGTGTTTGCTTAAGGACATTTTGGGCAAGCAGTAATTTCTCCTGCTGACCTGCCCGGGACGGGTGTAGAGAAACCAAGTGTGCGACTGCAGATGTCGACGGCGACACGTGGTGGGACACCTGACTGATACTCTAAAACGAGTGAGTTTTGGTTTTTTGGGGTTTTTTTGTTTTTGTTTTTGTTTTTTTTAAGATTTTATTTATTTATCTGTCAGAGAGAGAGAGAGAGAGAGAGAGCACGCGAGCACAGGCAGACAGAGGCAGAGGGAGAAGCAGGCTCCCTGCTGAGCAAGGAGCCCGATGTGGGACTCGATCCCAGGACACTGGGATCATGACCTGAGCCGAAGGCAGCCGCTTAACCAACTGAGCCACCCAGGCGTCCCGTTTTTGTTTTTTTGTTTTTTGAAGATTTTATTTACGCATTTGACAAGAGAGAGATCACAAGTAGGCAGAGCAGCAGGCAGAGAGAGAGAGGAGCAAGCAGGCTCCCGGCAGAGCAGAGAGCCCGATGCGGGGCTCGATCCCAGGACTCTGAGATCATGACCTGAGCCGAAGGCAGAGGCTTTAACCCACGGAGCCACCCAGGTGCCCCTAGTGAGTTTGTTTTTATCACACAACAAAAGGTCTCAAAATAGGCAGCTGTTACCCTTGGCTCAAAGGCCCCGTGAGTCAGTGCCCGGGAAGAGCTGGCATGAGACTGCACGGGCCTTCCCTGGGGCTAGAGGGCAGGAAGTCCTCTCAGACAAGAAGCCGATGCTACATGTGACCGGCATATCCCTCTGTAGGACTCTCTTCTATCAGAGAAAGAGACATCCTTTCTTTCCTTTCCTGAATCCTCCAGAATGCTTTCTTCTATAGTTCTGATGTGAGAAACAAAGGCAGAAGAAAAATTATTGAATTTCCTTACTACTTAGAGCCCACTGACAAGTCCTTGAAAAAGGCAGAGTGACATTCCTCTAGGAACTCAGCTGCCAGGATGTTGGCACTTTGCTAAGCGTAAAAGGCAATTCCACTAGACCGACCCCCCCCACCCCATCCTGTAAGTCTCCTTTAACATATAAAAATTCCGTTGGAGGGCTGCCTGGGTGGCTCAGTTGTGAAGCTGAGCGTCTGCTTTTGGCTCAGGTCATGATCCTGGAATCCTGGGATTGAGCCCCGCATCGTGCTCCCTGCTCAGTAGGAAGCCTGCTTCTCCCTCTCCCACCCCCACCCCCCGTGTTTGTGTTCCTGCTCTGTCAAATAAATCTTAAAAAAAAATTCTTTTGGAAACTTCCTTTATCTCTACATAGACCACCCCCTCAAATACATGTTGGCATTCATCTCCCAAGTGTATGACCCACCAATGTAGATCTGAAGGGTCTCATGACTCAGGTTTTATTAGACGGTAATAAATGGCCTTTTTCTAACAATAGCTAGCCCTCTGAAAGTCCTGAAAATCTTGCTTCCAAAATTCTGTAGAGACTTACACTATCCCTAACCCCCTCCCAACTTGAAAGTATATAATGAGCCACTTCCTCCTGACCCCAGTGCAGCTCTTTCCTTTCTTTCTTTTTTTTTTAAGATTTTATTTATTTTTGAGAGAGAGAAGAGAGCATGATTTGGGGCAGAGGGAGAAGCAGGGAGCCCAGTGCAGGACCCAATCCCAGGATCCTGGGACCATGACGTGAGCCAAAGGCAGGTGTTTCACCCACTAAGCCAGCCAGGCACCTCTGCACCCACTCCCAGGGCAGCTCTTCTGCCCACGGGTCCTGTGCCCGTGCTTTAAGAAAACCACCTTTCTGCACCAAAGACGTCTTAGGAATTCTTTCTTAGACATTGGCTTTGAGCCCTAACACCTTTCCTACATCAATCTCCACGATTGTGGAGACCACCTCTATTTAGTTATGATTCTACTATTTTATACCAGCTTGGCAAAATACTTGCCACATAATAGAAACTAAAGAACATATTGAATAAATAAAAGAATAAATGAAATACAAAAGTGGCTTAAGATCAAGCTCTAGAATATCATTGTGACTTTGTGCCGGAAATTTCTGGCTTGAACCCAGGGCTCTCAAAATTTCATTTGTTCAGAAATTGCGCAGTCTCTGAAGCTCAGGTTTGTGCGCTTAAACTATCAGGATTTATTTATTCATGCCTTCATTCCCGAATTCAGTTAGCAGCCTCAGGGCCTGTGGATGCCCACCCCCCTCGGTGAACTCCTGAGGGAAAGCACCTTCCCCAACAGCAGGTGTTAGCTTCAAGCTGTCAGCCAAATTCCAGAGGCCAGAGAGAAACCGACAGAACAAAAGACACAGAATGGACTGTGGGCCTGGTTCCGGTACAAGCTTGTTGCCTTCCACACGTTCACAGGATTCTTGGGGGATGGCTGCCTCATTCAGAGAAACGGGCAGAACAGGGCCTTAGCAGGATTTAGGACATCTCAGCCCTGGCCCTCTGGTTTCTCTATAGCCAGGCAGTGTCCGTATTCATAAGGCTCTCCTCTGTGCACGGCTTCCCAAACTTTCCCACCAAAGTTCCCCTAAACCGCAGAAAGAATGACACTCTTGGGAGGTGGTCTAAGGAAAACACCGAAGAACTGCCAGATTGCAGGTTTTCTTGATTTTCTTGGCCATCCCCTTTGTTCCAGCACCACCAGGTGCACAGAAGAATCTTCCTGTTCAAGAAGCAGTTTCCTCCAAGGAAAAACTCCAAGGGGTGAACAGGACAGGGGTTTTGGAGTCCCCAGGACCTGGATTCGGAAATCAGCTCTGACCTTTGCTAGCCCTGTGCCTTTGGGTGAGTACTTTCCTAACCTCCTTGTGCCTCCATTTATGCGCCTGGAAACCAGAGAGTTCAGTAGAAACAACTCTGAGTAGAGTTAAAAGGATTAAATAAAACCTTAAGTGTGGGATTCTTGGGTGGCTCTGTTGGTTGAGGATCTGCCTTCAACTGAGGTTACCATCTTGGGGTCCTGGGATGGAGTCCCACACTGGGCTCCCTGCTAGGGGGGAGTCTCTCTCTCCCCCTTCCCTCTCCCACCCCCATTCATGTACTCTCTCTCTGATACATAAATAAAATCTTAAAAACACAAAACAGAAACAAACCTTAGGTGGAAATGACACTTTTGACCAGGGACTGTGATGTGCTAGGTGCTAGCAGCAGGGGTGGTAGTAAAAGTCCTAATAATCATCCCTGGTAACTGCTATTTTCATACCACCACTGCCTTGTCACACAACTGGGAATCCGAAAATCAGTCCCTTACCCATTTCCTCTTAGTATCTAGCCCCAGGAGCTCGTTCATTCATCGGGCCCAGCCCGCGCAGCCACAAACCCTGGGTTTGCACCACACAGGGTGCAATATCGTGCTCTGCAATAAGAAGTAGGTTCTTGTCCTTTGCCCCTTCCTGGCGCTGAGCTCCCCAAACCCTTGGAATTCCTAAGGGAGGAGAGAGTGTAGGGTGTCTTTTGTCATGCTAAAGCACCGCAGTGTGGGCGTGGGGGTGGGGGCTGGTGGTCCCGGAGACTAGAGGGCTCGAGCTTCCACTCCCACCCCCACCTCTGTGGAAGGGAGAGGGGCAGGAAACAGTCCCGTCACCAAGGGCCAGGGCTCCAGTCCGTCGGGCTAGGGAAGGAAGCCTCGTCCGCGCCCTCCAGGCTGGAGGACACGCGGAGGCCCCGTCCCGCGTACTCCGGGCCGTTTTAGCAGCGCTGGCGACCTAGTGGGAGGGCGTTTGTCCGAGCCGCGTGCACCGCTCTTCGCGTGCCGGGAACCTCCGACGGGCGCACGGGCGCCGGCGTCTGGTCGGGGGTGGGTGGGCGCGCGCGTCGGAGTCGTCCCGGGCCCCGGAATCAGGTTGAGCGGGGGAGCCCGCCGGAGGGAGAAGAGCGGGGCCTGCACACGCGGTCACAGCGGGGCTCTCGCACGCGTCCGGACACGAGCGCGCGCCTGCGCGAACGCAGTCTCTGTGCGCGCGCACCGCCCCACAGCCGCGAGGGCCGGGACCCAGCGTCACCCTCCTCCGCCTCTCAGAACGCCTACCACGAAGGGGGCGGGGCCTCGGGCGCCGCCGCCGCGCCCGGCCGTGACGTCATCGCGCGCCGCAGGCGCTGCCGGGAAACGTAGGCTGCGGGCCGGGGAGGCGCCACGCAAAGGACACTGGGGTCCTTCGTTCTACGTAGGCGCCAGTGGGATTCCCTGCGGGCCTGCAGGAGCATCCTCCGTCCCTCCCGCGGGTCGCTTCGACGCGGCCCGACAGGTCTCTGCCCGCGCAAGCCCGGGTCCCTCAATCGCACGTTTTGGGCCTGGCTCTCCGGGGCCGCACCGCGCGGCGCCCCGAAGGCCTGAGCTCGCAGGACAGTGCGCGCGGCCGCACCCGCGGGTGAGCCCTGCAGTGCGGAGGGGAGGGCGCGGGGTCGAGAAACCTCCGGACGGCATCTGCGGGTCTGCACGCGATGCGGGTGGCCCGCTGCGGAGGCTGGGTTTGGTCCACTGGGTCACGGAAAGACCGCGCCTGAGCGCGCCCACGTGACTTAGCAGGAGGAGAGGGTCCGCGGGCCGCACGGTAGGGCCTGTGTGCTGCGCGGGATGGTGCGGGGCCGGAGCCTGGCGCGGCGCGAGCGGCGGCGTCCCCCGGGCCGCTCCGACTGCGCGACTGCGCTTGCGTGCGTGCCTTGCGTGGGCGGGCGGGGGGGTGGGGCTCTGGCTTGTGGGAGGATCCCGGGAGAGGTGAGTGAGCGCGTGCGCGCCGCGTGGCTTTGTTTAGGGGCGGGGCTGGGCGTTCTTGGGGACGCCCAGGGGGCGGGCCGGTGGCCGGTCTACGTGTTGCTCGTGTGAGGGGGCGGGGTGGTGGGTGCGTCGGGGGTTACGGAGGAGAGTGCGCAGGCGCGGGGGGCGCGGGATTTGGAGTGGGCGCTGCCGGGGCGCGACCCCTGAGGACTGAGGTGAGTGTGAATGTGTGTCCGTGAGGTGGTGAGGTGGTGCGGGGTCGTGAGGCGGCGCGGGGTGGTGGGTCGGGGGTGGTGCGGGGTCATGGGCCCGGGACGGTGGGGGGCGTGACGCGGGGCTCGAGCTACGCGCCCGGGGCTGCGTGCGCGGTGGCGGCCGGCACCGTTCGGGCTGCGTGTGGGGGACGGACGGCAGGTGTGGGAACGGGCGCGTGTCCCGGGACCGTGGGGTTCCCTGTGCGGCGCGGGGCGTTTGGGAGGGGGGAGGGGACGCTGGCGGGCGCGGCGGCGGGTGCGTGCAGGCGGCACCGGGACTCCTGTTGGCGGAGCGCGTTCGTGCGGTGCCTCAGACCTGGGGGCCGGTGCTCGCCGCGCGGGACGCCTGTGGGGTTGCGCTGGCGTCTCCGCCCGGGCGGGAGGGTTCTGCGCGCCGAAGCGGGCGCCCCAGCGCGGGAGAAGCCAGCCAGTGACACGCGTGCGACCCCGGCGCAGAGCTGTGGGTGCCGTGTGAGGTTCGGGGGCGGAGGTAGGGTCGCGGTGCTGAATGCCGGGGGAGCTTCGGTCTCAGAGCCCGAGAGGAAGGCCCCACAGTGGAGCGCGGCGCTCCCGGGAGCGCAGCTGCCTCTGTGCACCGGAAGGGAGAGCAAGGCGCACGTGGCCTCGGGGACCTGCGGCCGCGGGGGCTGCCCCTCTCCTTCCTAACCGGGGACTCCAGGTTCCGTCACCACCACTCGTGCAGCTTCCAGAGAGGTTCGGAAATCCACGTCTCCTCGTTTCTCTCCCCAAACAGAGACGGTAGCAGTAGTGATCTTGGGCTTGTGGACCGTGAGGAACACAGAAGTGAGCGCTTAATTACTAAATCATGACCCCAAGGAGCTCACTCCCACCTAGAAGGCAAGATCCAGGGGAAGAAAAGCAGAAGTTGAGCCCAGAGCGAGGGTTTCGGGATCATATAAAATAACCCTAAATTCTAGGCCAGATAGGTCCAGAATTTTCTGGTCGGGCTCCTGGGAGGGCCGTAGTGGGTGCGGGAGGGGAGACCAGGAGTGCGGGATCTTCCAGGATGGAGATGTCCGAGGGAGCCTGTGAGCTGAATATCCTGGGTTGGGAAGTAGCAGGGCCCAAGGAGGAGTATTTCCCAGTGACACAGGAATCGGGGATGTTTATGTGTCAGCCAAGGTTTCTCATTCTTTGCATTGTGGATATTTGGGGCCAGGTAATTTTTTGTTTAGGGGTGTGTATATGATGGTGAGGGAGGGCCTGCCCTGCCTGTTGTTGGATGTTTAGCCTCACCCCTGGTCTCTACACACCAGATGGCAGCAGCACATCCCCTCCTCCGTGGGCTGTGAAAGCAGAAATGTTTCCGCACATTGCCAGGTGTCCCCTGAAGGGCAAAGTCACCCCAGTTGAGACCACTGGTGTATGGAGCCATGATGAGGGCACACCGGGGACTTTACTAAGGCATGAGGATAGGGAGGAGAGTGGGGGGCCGGAGGAGAGAGTGATAACGGGATGATGATCTCTAGGTGGGAGCGTGTCTGTGGTCTGCAGTCTGGGTAGGCTCTGAGAGGCTTCACTTACTCTGCGGTGTAGTTAGTGGCCTGCCATGGGTCAGGCACTGTGCTAGTTAACTGGCAAGGCAGATCACTCCTCATCTGGAGTGTGCATTTGAGAGGAAGACAATTCAGTTTATATTGAGCAGTCATAAGTGGTTTGAGAAGTACAGCAGGGTGAAGGGATGATGGGTTAAGCACAGGATCAACACCCAGATTTCCCATCTCATTCAACTCCAAAGCTGGTAGGGGCCACCAGCAGTGACTTGGTGGTATCCATTGATCAGGGAATCCAAGAGTTTGGCTTTGAGCTTATCACAGACTTGTCTCCTTCAGCACTAAGGTCTGAGTTTGGGGGTGGGGGGATGGATCTGATCTTCTGCCCTGGCCCCTGAGGCTCATAGAAACAAATATAATGCTTCTGAACTATGGCTTCCTGGGGCTCCTGGGTGGCTCAGGTTAAACGTCTGCCTTCGGCTCAGGTCATCATCCAGGGATGCTGGGGTCGAGCCCCATGTGAGGCTCCCTGCTCCACTGAGAGCCTGCTTTTCCCTCTCCTTCTGCTCCTCCTCCCTCTTGTGCTGTCTCTCTCTCCCACATAAATAAATAAAATCTTTAAAAAATAAAATGAACTATGGCTTTCTATTAACATCACCTTGGAAAGATTTTATTTACTCTTTTTTTCTTTTTTTTTACTTATTTTTTTAAAGATTTTATTTGGGGCGCCTGGGTGGCTCAGTGGGTTAAAGCGTCTGCCTTCGGCTCAGGTCATGATCCCGGGGTCCCTGCTTCAGCAGGGAGCTTGCTTCCCCCTCTCTCTGTCTCTGCCTGTCTCTCTGCCTACTAGTGATATCTGTCTGTCAAATAAATAAATAAAATCTTTTAAAAAAATAAAGATTATATTTATTTGTGAGAGAGAGAGCACGTGCACCCAGCTTGCATGAGCTGGGGGAGGGGGTAAGTTAGGGCAGAAGGAGAGGGAGAAGCACTTAGTGGTTTTTCTGTTGATGAGCATTGTGGCTATCTCCAGTCTTTTAATAACATATTTGGTAAGCACTGGCACTGCTCTAAGTGTGTTACATGGTTTCGTTCATTTAACCTTCCAAACAGCCCTGGGGAGTCATTGTTACTTGCCCCATTTGCCAATTGAGGAAGCAGAGGCCTAGAGAGGAGCGAGAGTTTACCCAGAGAAGGGTTGCAGAGTTGGAAGTTGAACCCAGACAGCCTCCAGGCTCATGCCCTTAATTGTAGAACCATACTGCCTATTCCTACAAGCCTTGCCGTAATGAATACCTTTGTGTGTCATTTTATCCACATGCAAGGACTTCCAAAAACAAGTACCGGAAATGAAGTTTACTGTGTTACAGGTGATGTGTACTTTAAATTTTCAGAGATTTGCCAAATTACCCTCCTCTGAGGTTGTGCTAGTTTCTCTCCTGCCTGCACTGTATGAGAATTCTACCCACAGCCTTCTGAGTGGGTTTCAGACTTCCTTGGTCTTTTGGATGCTTGGTGTATACTGAAATAAAAGGGATAAGGAAGGTGAGAAATTACTGTGTGCCTCTTGCTGAGGATAGCTCCTGTAAAGGTAGCTCATGTAAACGTCTAACAGCTAAGGGTTTTCTTTATCCCAGTATTTGGCAGATACAGATTTTGAATCCAGAATTATCTAATATCAAACTGCTGTTCCTTCCTCCCCAGCAGCGCTCAGTTTCTCAGAGAAAATTGTTCTGTGGGCAAGAATTACGGTTTTCTAATTTGGGGTTAGTGCGAACAGCATTGAGAAACCACAAGATGGACACAATGCCACTTCCTGCAATAATCTGTTCTACCTGAGGCATTGGAAGGGAAAAGCCAAGGGATGTACTTAACTGGTAAATAGTTTAAAGTATGATGTTTATATCAATACAAGCTCAGGTTTATTATGATGTAGGATGCCAGTCATGTGGATGTTTCAAAATGAAACAGAACCAACCAGCAGAAGTTTTCTATAATGATAAAGCTGCTTTGGGTTCTGTCCTGGACCACAGAACTGGGCAATACCATTACAGTTTGGGGATGTTAGTTAAAAGTAGGAGAACTCCCAAAGAATGCAGCTTTGTTCTAAGAGACTTTGTGGTAATGGAGTGCTGGGCCTGGTTCACACTAAATCACAGACCTTTCCCCAGTTCTGTGCTCAGTGATAGGAGTTTGGTAGCTTATAGTGGGGCCCTCACGGGAGTGTTTACACCATGGAAATTGGCAGGTGCTACAAATCACCCAGATAACCCTGCCCTGGAGTCTAATGCAGCGAGAATTCAGGCATCTTAAGACTCTGGGAAGGCACCTTTGTCTCCACTTTCTGCATGAGGGTAGCCTTGCTCAGCACAGTCACAGAATGGAAGGCCAGACCACTCGGTTGGTCACTGAGACACAGCTCCTCAACCTTAACTTGAATCTCCCCAAGTCCTGTGGCCACTCTGATATAACAAAGGTAAACGTCTCGTAACTGTGGTGCCATGCTGATGTGTCTCCTAAACGCCACCAGAGTGGACAGCGTGGGTATTCCATGTATAGACTCCTGTGTCACACCAGGAGGGCAGATTGTGCTGCATGTTGGTAGGGCTCAAGCCTAGGTGCCATTACTTAAAGCTTTGTGACAATAGGCAGGTCCATGTTGAGGTTCCCTTTTTGCTCTAAAGATGGAAGAAGATCATGTGATTTGTTTAAAATATCTAGTACAGGGGTGCCTGGGTGGCTGGCTCGGGTCATGATCTCAGGGTCCTAGGATTGAGCCCCGCATCAGGCATCCTGCTCAGTGGAAGTCTGATGCTCTCTCTGCCCCTCCCCCGTTTGTATTCTTTTTCTCTCAAATAAATAAAATATTTTTAAAAGTGTTTTTTAAATAAAATATCTAGGGGCACCTCGGGGTGCTCAGTTCAGCATCTGCCTTCAGCTCAGGTCATGATTTCAAGATGAAATCAAGGTGATCCTGGGATCGAGCCCCACATTGAGCTCCCTGCTCAGCAGAGAGTCCGCTTCTCCCTCTCTCTCTGACTGCCCTCCCCACTTGTGCACTCTTCCTGTCTCAAATGAAAAAAAAAAAATTTTTTTTTTAAATCTTGTATAGCCCTCATTCTTGTACTTATTAGCCAAGGAGGTGATGTTGTCACCCAGGGATGAGCATATTCAGCACACACACCTGAGCACTTCCCCAGAGCAAGGGGACAGTGCGGTGACTCAGCCTTTCCTAGACTCACAGCCCAGAGCACTGGCCCCACCCCACCCTAACAACAACAACAATGATGAATTCAGCTACCCTTACCTGAGCACTGACTCCCACCCAAAGAACTGCACTCAGGTTGAAGAGGTCTCTTCCCTACCTGAGGGGGCCTGGGACAGCTCTTTGAAGACGTGAAGGCACCAGGCCATGGCACTTGGGATGTGCACTTAAGTGGATGGAGACAGAATGTAGCGCCAGGTAGACTAAACAAACAAGTTACATAGTGTTTTGGGGAAGGACTCAGCCTTCCCCAATGTGTGTCCTTTACTCACACTGCAGCACGGCCCTTCTGACACCAAATATGTGGGGTTTTTCCCTCATGAGGCAATTTTGCAACACCAACTGGGCGTCCTATGATTTAACTCCGTTCTAACCACTCTATCTCCCTGGAGATGGTGCATGATCCCATGGGTTTCGGACTCAGTCCCACGAGACTGCCCCTCTACTTCACAGACCAATCACAATAGTAGGTTCCAGGCTACCCATAACTTCTGTCCAGCATGGCTACAAATCAGAAGTTCCCGTGACCCTCTCCTCCAGTTCAGCTGATTTGCTGGAGCAGCTTATAGAACCGAGTGGAAACATATTTGTCAGTTTAGTAGAGGCCATGTAAAGGGTACAAATGAAGACCTACATAGGTGAGCTACATAGATGAGGTCTGGGCGGGTACCAAGTGCAGGAGCTTCTGTCCCTGTGGATTTGGGGTGTGCTGCCCTTCCAGCACGGATGTGTTTACCAGTCTGAAAGCTCTCCAGACCCCATACTATAGGGCTTTTATGGAGGCTTCCTCTTGGAAGCATGATCATTAATTCCATTTGCAGCTTCTCTCCTGGAAGATGCTGGAGTGAGGTGGAAAATTTCAAGCTTCTACTCATGGCTTGGTCTTTTCTGGTGACCAGACCCTGTCTAGGAGCCCACCCAGAGTCACCTCATTAGAACAAGACGTTTCTAGTATTTTTATCACTTATAAATTTACAAGGGTTTTAGCAGTTCTGTGCTATCAAGGAAGGGGGCAGAGACCAATATACACCTTTTTTATTCTCTCAGAAATAGCACATTAGTGATCATAGTTTTGGAGAAAAGAGAAGTCAAGGCTGGACAAGGGAGACAGAGTGATCGGTAGAGGGTGGGAGGCAGGTTGCAGTGTTATTAGAAGCGTTAGGGTGAAACTGGCAGAGAAGTAAGATCGGAGCATAGAGCAAAGTGAGTGAGGAACTGAGACAGGGCTGTGGTAGCACATTCTGGGACTGTCAAGGGCTGCATGAGGAAGGAGAGAGATGTAGGAACTTAATTCAACTTCCGTTAATCCTCATGACAATCCCAATAGTTCTGTATTGTTCTCATTAACAGAGGAGGAAAATGGTAGAGATGTTAAGTAACATGCCCATAGTAACACACCTAAATGAAAATAGTTATCACACACCCAAGTGGTCTGGCTCCAGCGTAATGCGTTTACTTATTTTTTTTAAAGATTTATTTATTTTACAGAGTGTGAGTGAGTATGAAAGAGTGTGGGGAGGGCAATGCTAGAGGGAGAGAATTTCAAGCAGACTCCCTGCTCAATGTGTAGCGTGACGTGGGGCTCGATCTCACAACCCAGAGATCATAGCCTGAACCGAAATCAAGAGTCAGACGCTTAATGGACTGAGCCACCCAGGTGCCCTCAGAGTGCTGTGTTTAACACAGCCCTTCCCTCTGACCCAGAGGGTTAGCAGAGTATCTGCGTTAACCTCAGCTTGAATCCTGGCTCTGCCACTTTCCACCCTATGACCTTGAGCAAGTGATCCCTACTCTGTGCTTCATTTTCCTCATCTGGAAATGGTGTTAATGGAGTGAGGATTAAATGATAATCTTCATAAAGTGATACCTTGCATATTTAAGCACTCAGTATTCATTTTAGTATTAATCTTAGTATTATTACTATTGCTTACTACTACTGCTTTTCTCTTTGTAAAGAGAGAAGCATGATAAACTAAATGTTCTTCTGACTGGGTTCCTTTAAGCAGTACAGGGTGCTTTTAGGACTTGCATTTGAATTAAAACATGCCCATTCTCAAATTCTAAACATAATTATGGCCTTGGTTTCATTTGGCCTCCCTAACTCCACCCTCAAGAGAGGAAAAAAAAATCTGTAGAGAGAAATATTCATATTTCCATATTCCAGACTGTATGCTACTGTACCTTTTTCATAGAAAAATCACCAAAAGCACCTGGGTGGCTAAGTTGTTAAATGTCTGTTAAATGTGTGGGGTTTTTCCCTCATGAGGCAATTTTGCAACACCAACTGGGCGTCCTATAATTTAACTCCGTTCTAACCACTCTATTTCCCTGGAGATGGTGCATATGATCGCATGGGTTTCGGACTCAATTCCATGAGACTGCCCTTCTGCTTCACAGACCAGTCACAATAGTAGGTCATGATCATGAAGTCCTGGGATTGAGTCCCACATCAGGTTCCCTGCTCAACAGGGAGTCTGCTTCTCCCTCTGACCCTTACACCACTTGTGCTCGCTTGTGTTCTCTCTCAAACAAATAAATAAATAATAGAAAAGAAAAATCACAAGATTTTTATGACATACTCACTATTTTTATGACATACTATTGCACTGTTGTTGGCACTAAAGTATGTTGATGACATTCTTTAGAGGTATGTGCTGAACCATTTAGACATGAATTTTGATCGTGTTTATAACTTCGAAATGCTTGCAGAAAAAAAGGAAAATGTTAACATTTGGTGGAAAAGGAATCAGGTGTTCATTATACTATTCTTTTCTCTAGATTTCAAATTTTTCAAAAAGGGGATTTTTGAGGTACACTCCATTTCTGCCTTCTGTAGACCGTGGCCTTCTCCAAAAGACAAATTTAGAGAGTTGGAGTGACTGCTAGCAGAAATGTTTCTCTATAAGATGATGTTGACATAAAACGTCACCCCAGTTTCATCATGCCAGGAAGTGTTCTGGACTGGTTATTGATTCAGTCAGCGAGTATTTCTTGAGCACTCCGCTGTGCAGGCACATTCTCAGCTCCCAGGAGAACAGTGAATAAAACAGTCAAAGTAGCTTGCTCTCATGGAGCCCAAGTCAAGGTGGGGGAGATTGTCCCCACACAGAACGTAAGCTGTTCTAGGGAGGCAGGTTGTGCTATGAAGAAAATGAGGCAATAGAATGGTATAGACTCCAGTATAGAGCAGTGTTATCCTGTGGAAATGTTATTGCAAGACATAAATTTTAAATTTTCTAGCAGCCACATTGAAAAAAGTGGAAAGAAACAATCGTTACAGTTAATCTTAGCACATTTTATTTAACTTAATATATCCTAAACATCAATTGTGATCTATATAAACAAAAATATGAAATATTTTACATTTTTTTCATACTGTCTTTGAAATCTGTGTTTTACACATGCAGTACACCTCAACTCAGACTCTTAATTTTTCCTGTTTGATCTGTATTTATTTATTTATTTATTTATTGAGAGAGTGCACAAGCAGGGAGAGAGAGAAAGTGAGAAGCAGACTCCCCGCTGAGCAGGGAGCCTGGGACTCAATCCCAGGACCGTGGGATCATGCCCTGAGCTGAAGGCAAACGTTAACCAACTGAGCCATGTAGAGAGTACAGAAGAAGAGCTACATAGGTGAGCTACATGGATGAGGTCTGGGCGGGTACCAAGTGTGGGAGCTTCTGTCCCTGTGGATTTGGAGTGTGTCCAGGTGCCTCTTGATCTGTATTTAAATTTCATAAAACTTACCATTGTAAAAGTAGATTCACACACCCAGTTATTTCAAACATTCTTCAAAGTTCTACAGTAACTAAATTGAGGATCAGTTTTTAATTTTTGATTTTAATTCAATTGATTTTAATATTTATTATTTTATTAAGACTTTAGTAATAGGGTACCTGGGTGGTTCAGTGGCTTAATCCTCTGCCTTCGGCTCAGGTCATGATCTCAGGGTCCTGGGATCGAGTCCTGCGTCCGGCTCTCTGCTTGGCAGTGAGCCTGCTTCCTCCTCTCTCTCTGCCTGCCTCTCTGCCTACTTGTGATCTCACTCTGTCAAATAAATAAATAAAATCTTTAAAAAAGAAACGACTTTAGTAATAAATTAATTGAAACTAAATAACATTAAACACTCCGTTGCAGGGGCGCCTGGGTGGCTCAGTGGGTTAAAGCCTCTGCCTTCGGCTCAGGTCATGATCTCAGGGTCCTGGGATCGAGCCCCCGCATCGGGCTCTCTGCTCGGCAGGGAGCCTGCTTCCTCCTCTCTCTCTGCCTGCCTCTCTGCCTACTCGTGATCTGTCTGTCAAATAAATAAATAAAAAATTTTAAAACCAAAACACTCCGTTGCAGTAGCCTTATTTCCAGAATTCAGTTGTCACCAGTAGCTAATGCATGTAGAACAGCATAGGTGCAAGAGGGGCCTAGTCCATCCCACCGAATTTCCCTGTCGGATTTACACATACCTGCCTAATGAATTGCCTCTTCAGCTCTTGCATCCCCTCCACCTCTCACCAGCATCCACAGTGTATTCACCACATAGCCACTCATCAAATTTTGTTAAATGTTAAGTCACATACGCCACTCCTCAGACTCCTGCTCCCTAAATGATGTCTTATCATGCTTAGGATCAGTTCCAGATCGCTCACAACCCCTTCATGATGTGGCCCCTCCTGAACTCCGTCATCTCAGAGTTCCCCATCGCAGAATTCTCCAACTCACTCATTCTGCTTAAGCACACAATTGCTTTCCTCCACACACCAAGTACACACCGCTGCAGGGCCTTTGCACCTGTTGTACCTCTACACAGAATGCTCTTTCCCAAGCATCCAAGTGCCTGACACTTGTACTACAGTCGCACCTCAACTCGGTGTTGCATCCTTGGAGAGGCCTTCCTCAACCACCTCTCCACCCTCTGCGCTGTTTTTTTGGGGGGGGGGTTGTTTATATAGCAATAATCTCACCTGACGCTTTGTTCTGTATGAACTTGCCATCCCTGGTGGAGTGTAAGGTACAGGAGAGCTGGTAATTCTGGTCTAACTCTGCTCTTCCCTCAGCACCTGGGACAATGCCTGGCACATAGTAGACACTCAGCAAGTGTTTGTCAAACAGATGGAGAGCTGTCTTCATGTCTCATTTGCCTCCTGATCTGGAGCCTTCTGTGATCCTGGGAACAGATAGCATTGGCTCTGCCCCTTCCCGGAGAAGGGCCAGGAATGCTGCAGAAGATATTCTGACCTCCCTTCATGTGTGTCTGTGCACCTGTGTGTATGTTTGCTTGCGCATGCATGTGTGACCAGGGTGAAGGACCGGGGAGTTCTTATCCTAGGTACGCTGGGACTACCCAGAAGGCCCTGTCATCCTCATGACTTCTCTTCTCCCACAGCCCCACCTTCTCTGCACTCTGCCCTTCTCCAAATGCGGACCCTCAAGGGGGAGGAAAGGATGCCTGCTGCGCGAGCGAAGTCCAGGTCCAAGGTAAATAGTCACCGTTCTTGTGGGGAAGTTCCATCTCGTAAGACATGGCTAATTTGCTTTCCTTCCATGAAGCTTCCTGCCTGACAGAATCCCATCCAAGTTCTGGTCTTTGTTTCCTCCCATCAACCATGGAGGGTAGGAAGATGAGAAGAGCTCCAGCAGCCCATGTAGCCACTCAGCGCCCTCCTCTCCTTTTTCCTCAGTGTGCATATGGCTATTCGCCTATTTGTTTAGCATCTCCAGGTTGTGTGCCTCGGCTGTTCCTAGATGGAAGAGGAGAGCCAGGAGTGCCCAGGCAGCACCTGCTGAGGCAGAGGAGGGTTTGAGATTGTGCTCTAGAGTTAATCTGTTAATGTCTCTTTGTTTTTATGTGTATAGCCCATATTTACAAGGAGGAGATCTCTCTGATTTCAGAGATTCTGCATAACCTTTCATTCAGATTGGGTTCATTGGAACCAGGCCAGTGAGTCAAGCTTCTGTTAAAAAACATGCTTCACCACTTTAGATGATGAAGTGATTTTCTAAAATAAGCATCTTGAATGCGATTTCTCTAACAAACACTTTTTCCACAAACTTGGCTGCTCAGAACACCACGTATTTATGGCACACAGTTTGTGGGTCAGAGATCAGGCATAGTGCAGCGTGGCTGGGTCCTCTGCTTTAAGTCTCACAAGGCTGAAAAAAGGTGTTGGCTTGCTGTGTGGTCAGACCTGAGGCTCAGGTCACATCTGAGGCTCTTCAGAACCCATTGTTTATTAGCATATTCAGTTTCTTCTGCTTTCCACATCCCCCCCCCACCCTTCCGTCTTCAAGCCAGCAATAGCAGATCAAGTCAGGCTTCAAATTTCTGACTTCTTTTCCACTCCCCCCTTCCAGCTGGAGAAAATTTCCCTACTGTTACAGGCTCCTGTGATTACATCATCTGCCTAGATAATCCAGAATAATCTCCCTATTCAAGGTCAGGTGATCAGTAACCTTGGTTATATCTACAGAGAACCTTTGGCCCTATGTAGTCATGCGCTCTTTAGAGAGTGTGTAATTAGGGGCATTAATCAGAAGCCAGATTGCCCAGATTGAACTCTGGGTCCTCCATTCACTAGTTGTGGACTTTCCTTCCATAAGTGACGCTCCCGTCTCTGGGTCTCCCACTTCCTGATCTGTAACATTGCTGTGATTCTCTCACCAGTGCTGTGGTCACTGGCTAACATGAGTCAGTACCTGCAGGGAGCTTAGAAAAATGCCTTTCCTTTGTCAGTGCCCAGTAAATCCAAGTTGATACTGCTTTTTATGGGACATGGTTTTTAACAATAGCTACATCATATTGTATTGTGTTATGTTTTATTTAATGCGCCTGCTCCTCTTGGCCTCAGAAGGTCAAATGTTTCCCGAAGATTGCAGGCACCGTGGATCTCCCATGTTTGGGACAAGTTCCTTGTTGTCTCCAGCCATTTGGAAGCATAAACCTGTGGTGAAAGGACATGTAATTTTCTGTTTCAGGTGCCAGTGACATTTGGGGATTTGGCCATCTACTTCTCCCAGGAGGAGTGGGAATGGCTGAGCCCCATTCAAAAAGACCTGTATGAAGATGTCATGTTAGAGAACTACCAGAACCTGGTCTCTGTCGGTAAGGCTCTCTCCACCCTGTAATTCACAACCAACCCATTGTGGGACATAAATTAGTCTAGTTAGGAAAACAGAAGCCACTGCAGTTTTGTTTTTTAACAGCTGTATTTGTGGGGTTCCTTGGTGGCTCAGTGGGTTAAAGCCTCTGCCTTCGGCTCAGGTCATGATCCCAGGGTCCTGGGATCAAGTCCTGCATCAGGCTCTCTGCTCGGTGGGGAGCCTCCTTCCTCCTCCTCTCTCTCTGCCTGCTTGTCTGCATACTTGTGATCTCTGTCAAATAAATAAAATCTTAAAAAAAAAGCTCTATTTGTGTATAATTCACATGCTATACATACAAAGTATATAATTCAGTGGTTTTTAACGTATACACGGAGCTGTACATCCATCACCAGTCAGTTCTAGAACATTTTTGTTACCCCAAAAGAAATCCCATATCCATTAACAATCAGTTTTCATTTCCCCTTGCCCACGAATTTCTCCAGATTAGGCAGATACTAATCTGGTTTCTGTCTATAAATTTTTCTGTTCTTGGCCTTTCATAGGAATGGAATCAAAAGTATGTGATCCTTTGTGTCTGGCTTCCTTCACTTAACATTATAGTTTTGAGGTTCATCTATGTTGTAGCATATTATCTGTACCCCCTTCCTTTTCATGGCCAGTAGTATTCCACATTTTGTGTATCCATTCATCAGTTGATGGGCATTTGAGCAGTTTTTCACTCTGTGGCAATTATGAATGTGCTGCTGTGAATATTAATGTATGAGTTTCTGTGCGGTTGTGTATTTTCATTTCTTCTAGGTATATACATAGGAGTGGAATTGCTGTCATATAGTAATTACATATGTAATCTTTTAAGGACATCTGGTTGTTTTAAGAGAATTTAATAGGAATCTACTTAACGGCTATGATTAAAAGGAAAATAGCAGACAGAGGTAATGCAGAGATGGTAACCGCAGGATGCAGCCACCATCCTTGGGCTAGGGATACAAGGGGAGGTTTGGGGTGGGGGGGTTAGGACTTAGAGGAAGGGACTCAGACTCCTGAAGGGAGAGGTGTGCTGACTAGTCTGTTTACACTCATGAAGGGTTAGGATGAGGCTAGTTCTGAGAGTGTGGGGAAAAAAGAAGCAGAATTAAAACCAGCAGAGCCCCTGTTGATGGATGCTGGCAGGGAGCTTCTGGTGAAGAAGTGTAGTTTGCAGAGCCCCAACCCCTGTTTTGTGTAAACAGATCAGAGAAGGGTGGGATTGGGAGCTGAAGGGCAGGCAGTAGCTTAATAGCCAGCCTCCGGAGTTTCTGGTCTGATTTTTCAAGAGCATAATTGGCTTTGTAGACTTAGAAATGAGCAGTTCTGCTTGCTGTGACTGAACTTTCTTCCTCTTCCTCCTCCTCTGCCTGCCTTTCACACCCTCGGTGCTCCCTTCGTGCTCCTAAGGCCTCATTCCTGTTGACACGGGGCTTGGCTCTGACATTTGTGCATCCACGTCATGCTCATTTCTGATGTTTTTCTTGAATGTAGGACTTTCCTTTCGGAGGCCAAATGTGATCACCTTGCTGGAGAAAGGGAGAGCGCCTTGGATGGTGGAGCCAGTGAGGAAGCGCCGGGGCATGGGTGAGTGACTGAGAATCAAGAATCGAGGCTAAGCATACCCTCCATCCTGAGAGGGTGGCCTCTCGGGGATGTTTGCAAACTGCCAGTTTCCATACCTTAAAGGCCCCAGGCCTGTAAAGAATAAATTCTAGTCTCTTTAGTGTGAGCCCCCAGAAGGAGAATAACCAACATTTAATAAACCCTTCCTACGTACCAGACGTGCTTCTGAGTATAGGTTCCTCCCGGTCCTGTACGGTAAGTATTTTACTGTTCCTGTCTTATATATGAGGAAACCAGGTATCAAAGATGTTCAGTGACTTGCCTAAGGTAGCACAGCTAGGAAGTGACAGCAGAGCCGGGTTTGAACCCCACAGTCTGGTCTCAGAAACTCAGTTCTTAATGCCTCATCCCCACCTATCATATTCCCTGCCTCAGCATGTTCTGCCTTCTCTCATGACAGCATTGCTCATGGTAGTTTCAAACTTGCATCATTTTCTTCATTCTTAAAAAAAAACATTTTCTACAACTGTTCATTTTGATTACTTTCTAAGAACTCATTCCCTTTTCTGATAGATTTCTCTTTGGTTAGGTTATTTTTACTACTTATTTTAACAGTTTTGGGACGCCTGGGTGGCTCAGTTGGTTGAGCAGCTGCCTTCGACTACTTATTTTAACAGTTTTATGACTGGTTTTTTGTTTTTGTTTTGTTTGTTAAGTAGGGTCCACACCTAGCATGGAACCCAACATGGGGCTTGAATTTATGGCCCTGAGATAGGGTCAGACTCTTAACTGACAGGCACCCCTGAGGTTTTTTTAATTGTAAAAAAATTCATGACATTGAATTTATGTCTTAACCATTTTAAAATGTATAGTTATGTATATTCTCATTGTTGTGCAAAAGATATCCAGAACTTTTCCATCTTGTAATAACTTTTGAAACTATATTCACAAAACACTAATTCTTCCTCCATCCTTCCACCTAGGCCTTGGTAACCACCTTTCTTTGTATTTCTCTGATTTTGATTATCATGGATCCTTTGTATAAATGGAGTCATACAGTATTTGTCTTTTTGTAAGTGACTTTGTTTGCTGAGCATAGTGTCCTTGAGGTTCATCCATGTTGTAGCATATGAAAGGATTTTCCTTTTTTTTAAGGCTGCATAATATTTCATTGTATATATCATATTTTTTTAATCATTTATCAATGGCTATTTGGGTTGTTCTGCTTCTTGGCTACTGTGAATAATGCTCCAATGAACACGGAATACAGATAGGTATTTAACATCCTGATTTCAATTTTTTTGGATATGTACCCAGAGGTGGGAATTGCTGGATCATATCATAATTCAACTTTATTATTATTACTATTATTATTATTTTAAATACTTCTATTTATTATTATCTGGGGGTCCTCCATACTGTTTTCCATAATGGCTGCACCATCTGTCATTTCCACCAACAGTATGCAAGTGTATCAACTTCCTGTCAACACTTGTGATTTTTTGGGTGTTTTTGGTAGTGGCCATCCTTACGGGCATGAGGAGATATTGTAGGTTTGATTTGCATTTCCCTAATGATTAGTGAGGTTGAGCATCTTTTCATGTGTTTATTGGCCATGTGTCTATCTTCCTTGGAGAAGTGTCTATTCAAGTCCTTTGCCCATTTTTAAAAATAGGGTTATTTGTTGATGACTTACAGTTTTTTATATATTCTGTATATCAGTCCCTTATCTGGTGATTTGTAATTATTTTTTCTTATTCCATAGGTTGCCTTTGCACACTGTGATTGTTTCTTTCTTTTTTTTTTTTTTAAAGATTTTATTTATTTATTTGACAGACAGAGATTACAAGTAGGCAAGAGAGGCAGGCAGGGAGAGAGAGGAGGAAGCAGGCTGTCCGTGGAGCAGAGAGCCCGATGTGGGGCTCGATCCCAGGACCCTGGGATCATGACCTGAGCCGAAAGCAGAGGCTTTAACCCACTGAGCCACGCAGGCGCCCCGTGACTGTTTCTTTTGACATGCTAATGTAGTCTTACACATTTCATAGCACTCACCATAGCACATACTCTCCCCAGTGTCTGTAACCCAACCACCGTCTCCCTAACCCCCTCCCCCTGGCAACCCTCAGTTTGTTTTGTGAGATTAAGAGTCTCTTATGGTTTGTCTCCTCCCAATCCCATCTTGTTTCATTTATTCCTCTCCTACCCTGTAGACCCCCCACATTGCCTCTCAACTTCCTCATATCAGGGAGATAATATGATAATTGTCTTTCTCTGATTGACTTATTTCACTAAGCATAATACCTTCTAGTTCCATCCACGTTGTCACAAATGGCAAGATTTCATTTCTTTTGATGGCTGCATAGTATTCCATTGTATATATACACCACTCCTTCTTTATCCATTCCGCTGTTGATGGACATCTAGGTTCTTTCCATAGTTTGGCTATTGTGGACATTGCTGCTATCAACATTTGGGTTCACGTGCCCCTTCGAATCATTACATTTGTATCTTTAGGGTAAATACCCAGTAGTACGATTGCTGAGTCATAGGGTAGCTCTATTTTCAACTTCTTGAGGAACCTCCATGCTGTTTTCCAGAGTGGCTGCACCAGTTTGCATTCCCACCAACAGTGTAGGAGGGTTCCCCTTTCTCCGCATCCTCGCCAGCATCTGTTATTTCCTGACTTGTTAATTTTAGCCATTCTGGTCTCAGTACTTCCTCTTCGGACTTCCCCAGCAGAACCCCATATAAGCCCCTACCTCTTTGCTTTGCACGCGACTTCCCGACTCTCTCTCCCCCGGAGTCGTGGAACCTCGCCCGAGGGTGCTTGCAATAAAGCCGGTCCTCGAAAAAAAAAATTTTTTTAGCCATTCTGACTGGTGTGTGAGGTGGGATCTCATCATGGTTTTGATTTGTATTTCCCTGATGCCGAGTGATGTGGAGCTCTTTTGCATGTGTCTATTGGCCATTTGGTTGTCTTCTCTGAAGAGATGTCTGTTCGTGTCTTCTGCCCATTTCTTGATTGGATTATTTGTTCTTTGGGTGTTGAGTTTGATAAGTTCCTTATAGATTTTGGATACTAGCCCTTTATCTGATATGTTGTTTGCAGATATCTTCTCCCATTCTGTCAGTTGTCTTTTGGTTTTGTTAACTATTTCCTTTGCTGTGCAAAAGCTTTTGATCTTGATGAAATCCCAATAGTTCATTTTTGCCCTTGCTTCCCTTGCCTTTGGCGATGTTCCGAGGAAGAAGTTGCTGCGGCTGAGGTCGAAGAGGTTGCCTGTGTTCTCTTCAAGGATTTTGATGGATTCCTTTCTCACATTGAGGTCCTTCATCCATTTTGAGTCTATTTTCGTGTGTGGTGTAAGGAAATGGTCCAATTTCATTTTTCTGCATGTGGCTGTCCAATTTTCCCAACACCATTTGTTGAAGAGACTGTCTTTTTTCCACTGGACATTCTTTATGCTTTGTTGAAGATTAGTTGACCATAGAGTCGAGGGTCTATTTCTGGGCTCTCTGTTCTGTTCCATTGATCCATGTGTCTGTTTTTGTGCCAGTACCATACTGTCTTGATGATGACAGCTTTGTAATAGACCTTAAAGTCTGGAATTGTGATGCCACCAACTTTGGCTTTCTTTTTTCAACATTCCTCTGGCTATTTGATGTCTTTTCTGGTTCCATATAAATTTTAGGAGTATTTGTTCCATTTCTTTGAAAAAAATTGATGGGATTTTGATAGGGATTGCATTAAACATGTAGATTGCTTTAGGTAGCATAGACATTTTCACAATATTTGTTCTTCCAGTCCATGAGCATAGAACATTTTTCCATTTCTTTGTGTCTTCCTCAATTTCTTCCATTTCTTTGTGTCTTCCTCAATGTCCATAACCCAGAAGATGCTTAACCGACTGAGCCACCCAAGCACCCCTGAGTACTTTATAGTTGTCTAAGTTCTTTGCCTCTTTGTTTTTTGGGTTTTTTTTTTTTTTAAGATTTTATTTTTTTATTTGACAGAGATCACAAGTAGGCAGAGAGGCAGGCAGAGAGTGAGGAAGGGAAGCAGGCTCCCTGCTGAGCAGAGAGCCTGATGCAGGGCTCAATCCCAGGACCCTGGGATCATGACCTGAGCCAAAGGCAGAGGCTTTAACCCACTGAGCCACCCAGGCACCCCAGGAATTAATTCTTCTTTAAATGTTTGGTAGAATTCCCCTGGGAAGCCGTCTGGCCCTGGCCTCTTGTTTGTTGGGAGATTTTTTGATGACTGCTTCAATCTCTCCTTACTGGTTATGGGTCTGTTCAGGTTTTCTATTTCTTCCTGGTTCAGTTTTGGCAGTTTATATGTCTCTAGGAATGCATCCATTTCTTTCAGATTGTCAAATTTCCTGGTGTATAGTTGCTCATAATATGTTCTTATAATTGTACTTCTTCGGTGTTGGTTGTGATCTCTCTTCTTTCATTCATGATTTTATTTATTTGGGTCTTTCTCTTTTCTTTTTGATAAGTCTGTCCAGGGGGTTTATCAGTCTTATTTATTCTGTCAAAGAACCAGCTCCTAGTTTCGTTGATTTGTTCTATTATTTTTTTGGTTTCTGTTTCATTGATTTCTGCTCTGATCTTTATTATTTCTCTTCTCCTGCTGGGTTTAGGCTTTCTTTGTTGCTGTTTATTCAGGTCCTTTAGGTATAGGGTTATGTTGTGTATTTGAGACCTTTCTTGTTTCTTGAGAAAGGCTTGTATTGCTATATATTTTCCTCTCAGGACTGCCTTTGCTGTGTCCCACAGATTTTGAACTGTTGTATTTTCATTATCATTTGTTTCCATGAATTTTTTCAGTTCTTCTTTAATTTCCTGGTTGACCCATTCATTCTTTAGAAGAATGCTGTTTAGCCTCCATGTATTTGGGTTCCTTCCAAATTTCCTCTTGTGATTGAGTTCTAGCTTCAGAGCATTGTGGTCTGAAAATATGCAAGGAATGATCCCAATCTTTTGGTACCAGTTGAGACCTGATTTGTGACCCAGGATGTGATCTATTCTGGAGAATGTTCTGTGTAGTAGTGAAGAATGTGTATTCTGTTGCTTTGGGATGGAATGTTCTGAGTATATCCATAAAGTCCATCTGGTCCAGTGCATCATTCAAAGACCTTGTTTCCTTGTTGATCTTCTGCTTGGATGATCTGTCCATTGCAGTGAGTGGGATGTTGAAGTCCCCTACTATTATTGTATTGTTGTTGATGTGTTTCTTTGGTTTTGTTATTAATTGGTTTATATAGTTGGCTGCTCCCATGTTAGGAGCATAGATTTTTAAAATTGTTAGATCTTCTTGTGGGACAGACCCTTTGAGTATGATATAGTGTCCTTCCTCATCTCTTATTATAGTCTTTGGCTTAAAATCTAAGTTATCTGATACAAGGATTGCCACCCCGGCTTTCTTTGATGTCCATTAGCATGGTAAATTGTTTTCCACCCCCTCATAAAGTGCGTTTCTTTTTTTTTTTTTTAAGATTTTTTTTTTTTTTAATGCATTTGACAGAGAGAGAGAGATCACAAGTATCCAGAGAGAGAGGAGGAACCAGGGGCCCTGCTGAGCAGAGAGCCCAACGTGGGGCTTGATCCCAGGACCCTGAGATCATGACCTGAGCCGAAGGCAGAGGCTTTAACCCACTGAGCCACCCAGGCGCCCCAAGTGCGTTTCTTAATAGCACAGTTGGGCCATGTTTTTTAATTCTCTCTGAATTAAATAAAATTAAATTCAATCTCTCTTAATTGGTTTAAACTGTTGACATTCAAAGTGATTATTGATACAGTTGGATTGATATCTACTATATATATAATAAATACATATATAAATATACTTATTAACACAATGTAGTATTTGCCCCAGTGGTACAGGTCTGTGAATCATCAGGCTTACACATTTCACAGCACTCACTGTAACACATACCCTCCCCAATGTCCATAACCCAGCCACTTATAATAAATATCTTTATTTGTTGTATTTATTCTTTGCTCCTGTTTTTGTCTTCCACACTTTTTTTTGCCTATCGTGGTTTTCATTTTTAATTTAATTTTTTAAAAATTTTATTGATTGAGATAGAGCACAAGTAGGGGGGAAAGGGGGAGGGATAAGCAGACTTCCTGCTGAGCAGGGAGCCCAATGAGGGGCTTGATCACACGACCCTGGGATCATGACTTA
Organism: Mellivora capensis; assembly: GCA_004024625.1. Classification (NCBI taxonomy): domain Eukaryota; kingdom Metazoa; phylum Chordata; class Mammalia; order Carnivora; family Mustelidae; genus Mellivora; species Mellivora capensis. The sequence continues at coordinate 59,713 of PISX010002002.1, read as the reverse complement.
AGGCAAAGATAGATGCTTAACCGACTGAGCCACCCAAGCACCCCTGCCTCTTCTGGTTTTAAATGAACATTTTTATGACTCCGTTTTCTGTCCTTTAGTATGTATGTGTGTGTGTATGTGTGTGTGTGTGTGTGTGTGTAAATTTATTTTTTTTAGCATTTTTCCTGGTTGGTGTTCTCTGAGTGCCTTGAATCATGATTTGGTGTCTGACATTAATTTGGGGGAAATTCTCATTCATTATTGCTTCAAATGTTTCTTCTGTTCTTTTCTCTTTTTTCTCCTGGCATTCTCATAACCCATTTGTTACTTTTTCTGTAGTTGTCCCACAGTCTTTGGGTAGTCTGGAATTTTAGTTTTTGTTTTTGTTTTTTCCAGTCTTTATTTACTTTGCTTTCTGGTTTTTTAAGGATCCTGTTGATAAGTTAGCTCACAGAATCTTTCTTTAGCTATGTTGACTCTACTAATAAGCCCATCCAAGGCATTCTTTATTTCTGTTGTGTTTTTGATCTGGATATTTTGCTTTGATTCTTAGCATTTCCATCTCTTTGCTTACATTGCCCATCTGTTCTAATATGCTGTATAGTTTATCTGTCAGAGTCCTTAACATATTAATCATTTTTAAATTTCTGGTCTGATATTCTAGCATCCCTGCCATTTTGGAGTCTGGTTTTGATGCTTGCTCTATCTTTTCAAATTGTGTGTTTTGGTATGCCTTGTAATTTTTTTCTGGTATCCCTTGTATAATTTTTTTCTTAATGGCCAGAAGTGATGTACCAGGTAGAAAGAACTGATGTAAATGGCCCTTTTGTGATGTGGTGGGTAAGGTGTGTTGGGATGGGAAGCATTCTGTCGTCCTAGAATTAGGATTTTAATTAAGAATTTAAGAATTTGGGGCGCCTGGGTGGCTCAGTGGGTTAAAGCCTCTGCCTTCGGCTCAGGTCATGATCCCAGGGTCTTGGGATCAAGCCCCGCATCGGGCTCTCTGCTCAGAGGGGAGCCTGCTTCCTCCTCTCTCTCTCTGCCTGCCTCTCTGCCTGCTTGTGATCTCTCTCTGTAAAGTAAATAAATTAAAACAAAAAAAAAGAATTTAAGAATTTAGTCTTTTAGGTCCCTTTGCCTCTGGAGTACGAATATACAAGTTTCTCAGCCTATACCTATCCCACCTCCCCCCTAGGAGGGACAGGATGGCTGGAAGCAACTGGACTTGGAGGCAGTAGTTTGTACTTTTTCCTCTCTTACGGGCCCAAGAAGAACTGGTTTTACAACCTGTTTAGCTTTCGACTTGTTAGTTCGAAGTTGTGCTTTGCAAGCCTCTTACACGAGGAGCTGGAAATCAGAAGTCTGATTGTTTTTTGTTTTCTGTGTTTTTTTTTTAATATTTGATTTTAAGAATACATTTTAAAAATTTACAACTTCACAAAAATTTTTACTTTATTGAGATATAATTTACATATTGTAAAATTCACCCATTTTAAGTGTATAATTCAATGGCAAATTTTGACAAATTTAACAAGTTGTATAGCCATCACCATAATCTAGTTTTAGAATATTTTTGTCAGGGGCGCCTGGGTGGCTCAGTGGGTTAAGCTTCTGCCTTCGGCTCAGGTCATGATCTCAGGGTCCTGGGATCGAGCCCCGCATCGGGCTCCCTGCTCGGCAGGGAGCCTGCTTCCCCCTCTCTCTCTGCCTGCCTCCCTGCCTACTTGTGATCTCTATTTGTCAAAGAAATAAATAAAATCTTTAAAAAAAATTAAAAAAAAATATTTTTGTCAACCTAATAAAACTTTTCATGTCCATTTACAGTTAAGCCCTATTCTCACCTCCACCCCAGGCAACTACTAGCTGATCTTCCATCTGTGGTTTATCTTCTGTCATTTTAGACATTTAGAATAATAAAAGTACATTCATCCAATGAATAACTATGGAGTTTAATGTGGTATATGGTATGAATTTATCCTACAGATAAACCTTTGATTTTATTTCAAATTGTAAGATTTCCTGAATTCTAATTATTAAATATTTCTATAAAGCCCTTAACTGTGGGGGCACCTGGGTGGCTCAGTTGGTTATGCATCTGCTTTCGGCTCCGGTCATGATCCCAGAGTCCTGGGATTGAGCCCCACATCAGGCTCCTTGCTCAGCCAGGGAGCCTGCTTCTCCTTCTCCCTCTACCTGCTACTCTGCCTGCTTGTGAGCTCGCTCTCTCTGTCAAATAAATAAATAAAATTTATTTATTTTTTTTTTTTTTTTTTTTTTTTTTTTTTTTAAGATTTTATTTATTTGTCAGAGAGAGAGAGAGAGAGCGCGCGAGCACAGGCAGACAGAGTGGCAGGCAGAGGCAGAGGGAGAAGCAGGCTCCCTGCCGAGCAAGGAGCCCAATGTGGGACTCGATCCCAGGACGCTGGGATCATGACCTGAGCCGAAGGCAGCCGCCCAACCGACTGAGCCACCCAGGTGTCCCTAAAATTTATTTTTTTAAAAAAAGCCCTTACTGTGTTAAAATTACAGTAAGACCCTAAAAAGTTATTGTCTCAGCCGTCATCATTGTTATTATGTGTCTGAGAAGTCCTGGTGGTGTTACCATCATTGATAATGACTGCACAGAAGCTTCATTTTTCCAGCATAGGAAAACAAATACTGAATTTCTTGATGTCTTTCAGACTCAGGGTCTAAATGTGAGACCAAGAAGTTACATCCAAATCTGTGCAACAAATCTGGGCAAAGCATCTATCAGAAACCAGTTTCTGCTTCACAGAAGGTTCCCACAGGAAAGAGGGGCTGCAAGAAGAGTTCAGTTCTAGTAAAACCCAGGAAGGTGCATTCAGGGAAGAAACCTTTAAAATGTAATGACTGTGGGAAAACCTTTGGTCAAAGCTTATCTCTTAAACGTCATCAGAAATCTCATACTGGAGAGAAGCCTTATGAATGTAGTAATTGTAGAAAAGCTTTCAGACAGATTTCATCCCTCATTCTTCATCAGAAAATTCACAACGGAAGGAAAAGCTATGAATGTGGTAAATGTGGAGAAAGCTTCATTCAGAGAACATCTCTTATTCTACATGGGAAAGTTCATAATGGGAAGGAAATCTTTGACTGTGGGAAGGCCTTGAGTCAGTGCCCACCTCTCAGTGTGGGCCAGAAAATTAATTTTGTTGAGAACATCCACCAGTGTGGAAAGTGTGGAAAAGACTTCATTCGAATGTCATCCCTGTTACTTCATAAGAAAATTCACAGTGGAAAGAAAAGATATAAATGCAACAAATGTGGGAGAGGCTTCAGTAAGAAATCAGCCTTTGTTATACATAAAAGAAATCATACTGGAGAGAAGACCCATGAAAGTGAGAAGGCCTTAAATCAGAGTCCACAGCAGAAAAGTCACCATTTAGAGAATCCTTATAAATGCAGAGCATGTGGAAAATCCTTTAATAGGATTTCATCCATTATGCTTCATCAGAGAATTCATATGTCAAAGAAAACCTACAAATGTGATAAATGCGAGAAGGTCTTCAGGCGGTTTTCAACCCTTATTCTACATCTAAGAATTCATAATGGAGAGAAATTGTATAGATGTAGTAAATGTGAGAAGGTCTGTAATCGGCATTCATCCCTTATTCAACATCAGAAAGTTCATACAAGGAAAAAGAAACTGTTTGAATGTAAGGAATGTGGGAAGATGTTTTCTGGAACTGCCAACCTTAAAATACATCAGAACATTCATTCTGAAGAGAAACCTTTCAAATGCAATAAATGTAGTAAAGTTTTTGGCCGACAGTCATTTCTTATTGAACATCAGAGAATTCATACTGGAGAAAAACCCTACCAGTGTGAGGAATGTGGAAAAGCCTTCAGTCACCGAATATCTCTTACTCGACATAAGAGAATTCATACTGAAGATAGACCGTATGAATGTGATCAGTGTGGGAAGGCCTTCAGTCAGAGTGCACACCTTGCCCAACATGAAAGAATTCACACTGGAGAAAAACCATATACATGCAAAACATGTGGGAAGGCCTTTAGTCAACGGACATCCCTTATTCTGCATGAAAGAAGTCATACTGGAGAGAAACCGTATGAATGTAATGAATGTGGGAAGGCCTTTAGCAGTGGTTCAGATCTTATTCGGCATCAGAGAAGTCATTCTTCAGAGAAACCATATGAATGCAGTAAATGTGGGAAGGCATATAGTCGGAGTTCATCCCTGATTCGACATCAGAATACACATTCTGAAGAAAAAGCCTAAGTTTGTTTTAAATATGTGAAAGCATAGAGTGAGGCTATCAAAGTAGCAGAGACCAAGGCATAGAAAATGCACTTGTCTATAACATAAGTTTTGTAAAAATGGGACGTTTGATGATGTGTCCCACTTTGAAAGCCAAAGAGCAGAAGTCATTGGTGACTTTGACCAGATGATTTGTGATCAGCTGAGTCAGTGACCTTATCATAGGTCCTAATTTCAAAGTAGCAAACTCATATGATTTGATCAGTCATTTTTAAGGAATACCACTCTTCATGTGATAAGAATTACTGATATTTTATTTCCAGTGTAGTTTAAAGCTGTTTCATCAGTCACACACAACAAAGTAGAACTACAGAGTTCCATATTTGTGGATGGGGCTTTGAGCCTGATTTAAGGTCACATGAAGAATGCGTTTAAGTTTGTCTCTTGGGACTGGAACTATCACACGTAAGAGATTTCCTGGGCAAACCAGGGTGCTACTTCTAGCTGGCAGAAAATTATGGGTGAGAGAAGAGTGAGTTTTCAGGGGGTTAAAGATAGTCCTCATAATTGTGTGAATCAGTTGAGTCATTGCCATATTGTCTCCGAATGAAGATACTTGATATTCATCGTGTGAAAAATCTGACAAGCCTGAGACAAACGGATGGGAAAAAAGAAAGCAGAGAAATGAGAAGTTAAGAGCAGGGAGAAATTATTTGTTACTGTTTTACTAAAATTTGTCTATCTTTATATAAATAAACATTGGTATTTTCCTGTAAGAACCCTGGTGTGTAATAAGTGATTGGTGGAAAATGAGATGCCATTCCTTGAATATGTCCTCTCAAAATGCATATGTCGAACCCCTAACCTCTAATGTGATGGTATTTTGAAATGGGACCTTTGGGAGATATTTAGGGAATAGATGAGGTTATGCGGGTGATCATGATAGGATTAGTGTCTTTTAAAAAAAGGATGCCAGAGATCTTGCTCTTTCTAGTTTATGAAGATACTGCAAGAAAATGGCTGTGTATAAGCCAGGAAGGTAGTCCTCACTACATCCAATCACGTGACACCCTGACCTCGGACTTCTGGCCTCCAAAACTAAAAAATATGTTTCTTTTGTTTAAGTCACCTCATCTGTGGTATTTTGTTATGGCATCTGGAATGGCTAATATATGGGGGGGGGGGAACCCTGGATTTATGTACCAGGCTCTTTTCCTGTCTGCTTATCACCATATATAATAGCTTTCAGTCTCTGTTTCCAGCTTGTTCAAAGTATGTGAGAAATAAAATCAGTTTTTTTGTTACTGGGCTGTATATACTTGCACTCTTCTGCAAAAGCCATTTTTAAAACCACCCATATCCTGTTAAGGTAACTGTGGAATGCATGACCACATGGCTTTAGGGCACTCTGATTTTGACCACAGCTGAGAACATAACATCCAGATTTGCAGAGGGTAAGCATGCATACACGGTAACAGTTAGTTTTCATTTACACTTGTCATAGTAGTTCTGTAAACTCAGCATAAAATATCTCTGACATTTGGAGCAAATAGGTGAGCAGATAATATAGAAAAGGCTCATGGAGAGGCATATCTATTCTCCCTCCCCTTCCATGCCCTTCCCTTTGTTTAATTCTTCTGTCCGTCTGCCATAGAGATTGATTCCAAATCATTGGTCACAAACCTAATAAACTGATAAGACAGTGTTCTTGCTTACAGGCACTTAGAATTTACAAGGGAATACAGCATATTAGAATGTGGAAACATATCTGGTGCACAGGTAATGTAGAGAAGATGGTGAACTCCAAGGTGAGTAGAGGACAGGGGGACATGGTCACTTGGAGATAGTGACCATATTAAAGGAAGAATAGGACATTAAAGTTGACAAGGCACACAAAAGTTGGAAGGCTGCTGAGGGCAAAGAGAAAGTACAGATGCACAAAATAGTCACAGAAGGTTGTAGAGTATTAAAGGAATTACAAGTTTCGGTATTTAGTACAGTGACTGGCACATAGGAAGTGGTTAGCACTTATTAAATATTGAGTTAGTAAATGGATTAATGAAAATACTCTAGTGTATCCTGATTTCCTCTGAGATGTAATTGACAGGGAACACTTAAACCTGGAGGTGACCCAGGTTTATTGAGATAAACCCTTGGGAAAACAGGCTCCCATTTTAAGGAATCACTAGTAATGTTTGAAGACTGCTAAACTCTGGGTAACCATAGCAACAGCCAAACTTAAACCTAGTCCAGTTCCTGTCTATATTAATGACACTCCCCCTGCCACACACACAAGAGGCTTAACAGAAGAAATGACACAACCATTTCTAGGAAGTCTGTTTACCTCTTTCTACTGTCCTGTACAAGATTCCTAGCTTGGGGCCTGGGGTGGGAGGGGAGCAAAATTAAGACATGCAAAAAAGCAAGAAGAATCTATACTCCCCACTCCCACCAAGTGAAAGAACAACCCAGAACTACTGAGAAGTACATAGGTGTTGGACTGACAGAATTTTTTAATAAGTTAAAGGTTCTAATAAAGTTGCACAACAGCAAATAACATGGGTCATTTGAGCAGAGAGAGATGAATGATGGAAATACTAAAAATGACCACAAACTGTGCCCTCAGCAGGCTTATCAATATACTTGACACAGCCAAGGAAAGAATACGTGAACTTGAAAATCCCCCAAGCCGGAACAACTTGGGGCGGGGGGCAAGGGGTGCAGGGAGATGACAAAAAAGAACATCCAAGGGCTGTGGGGGAAGGATCTACTGTTCCAACACATGCATAACTGGAATCCCAGAAGGACCAGAGAAAATGGGGAAGAAATATTTGAAGATATAATAATGACCGATGACACTAGAACATAGATGTATATAGCTCAGAGAATACCAAGAAAGATTTTTTAATTACAGAGGAACAAGGTAAGAATTACAGCAGACATGGGCGGGGCGGGGGGGAAGAATTACAGTAGGGACACCTGGGTGGCTCGGTTGGTTAAGCAGCTGCCTTCGGCTCAGGTCATGATCCTGGAGTCCTAGGATCTGAGTCCCACATGGGGCTCCCCGCTCAGCAGGGAGTCCGTCAGCTGCTCTCTTTGACCTCCCCCCTCTCATTTTCTCTCTCTCTCAAATAAAAATCTTTAGAAAATAAAAAGAATTACAGTAGATACAGAAGTAATACAAACTAGAGGACAGTAATGACATTTGTAAAGTGCTGGAAGGAAAAAGCTGTCTTTATGGAAACTTCATGGAAATGTCTTTCAAAATTGATAGAGGAATGAAGACCTTCTCAAAATAAAAACAATACATTGTCAGAAGACCTATCTGAAATAAATGGAGTTCTTGAAGCAGAAGGAATATGAAACCACAACAGATTCTTGGGTATACACAAAGGAAGAGAAATGGAATAAATGAAGGTAAAATGATTTTTCTTTGCTTATGTAAATATCCAGAAGATAACTTTAAAACTGTAACATGCTTTGTGTGTTTATTGCGTGTAAAAGTAAAATTCATGACAAGTGCAAAGGATGGAAGGGAGAAACTGGGAATATGTTATGCAGGATCTTGTTAAGTGACACATTACTTGATAATACATTCTGGTTAATTAAAAATACATGTTAACAGTGTAACCACTAAAATTTTTTAAAGAGGTAAATTTAATAGAATAAGATGGAATAATGTAAAAATATTCAGTATGTATGTTATTTTACTTATATATATATATGTGTGTGTGTGTGTGTGTGTGTGTGTGTGTATATATATATATATATATAATTACATCAAATGCAGATGGCTAGGGGCACCTGGGTGGCTTAATCATCTGACTGTGGCTCAGGTCATGTTCCCAGAGTCCTGGGATTGAGCCCTGTATCGGGTTCCCTGCTCAGCTCGGAGTGTGCTTCTCCCTCTACCCCTTCCCCTGCTTCTGATCTCTCTCTCTCTCTCTCTTTCTCTGAAATAAATAAATAAATAAATCTTTAAAAAGAAATACAGATAGTCTAAGCATACCAGTTAAGAGATTGTAAGACTGAATGGAAAAGCAGGACCCAAGTGTATGTTAGCAGAAACACTTTATACAGGCATAAATCATTAAAAGTTAACTAATGGGGAGAAGACAGGTCATGAAAACACTAACAAAAATACTATATTAATAACAGATGAAGCTGACTTTAGAACAACAAATATAATCAGGGAAAAAGAGAAATATTATATAACAAAGGAATCAATTTCCAGGTAAACAATCCTAAATGTATATGTATCAAGTTATAGAAGTACAAGTTACACAAGTGAGAAAAGAACAGAAAGGGCAAATAGACCAATTCACTATTATTGGGGATTTCACCATTGTCTTCAGCTATTAATAGAACAAGTAGACACAAAATCAGAATATAGAAGACCTGAGCAACACAATTGACCAAGTTACCTAGTTGACATTTATAAAACACCACAAGAGCAGATACATTCCTTTCAAGTACACATGAAGAAGTACACAAGACCACAAAACAAATTTTAAGTTTTAAAGTTATATAAAGTATATTCCCTGACTGTTGCAGAACTAATCTAACAATAACAGTAAGCTATCTGAAAATATTTGGGAGACTTACATTACAAATTACAGAGGCGCCTGGGTGGCTCAGTCTGTTAAGCGTCTGCCTTTGGCTGAGGTGGTGACCCCACAGTCCTGGAATCGAGTCCCGAGTCGGGCTCCCTGCTCAGCGGGGAGTCTGCTTCTCCCTCCCTTTCTGCCTGTCAGTTCCCCTGTTTGTACTCTCTCTCTGTCAAATGAAATATTTTTTAAAGATTTTATTTGACAGAGATCACAAGTAGGCAGAGAGGCAGGCAGAGAGAGAGAGGAAGGGAAGCAGGCTCCCCGCTGAGCAGAGAGCCGGATGCGGGGCTTGATCCCAGGACCCTGGGATCATGACCTGAGCCGAAGGCAGAGGCTTTAACCCACTGAGCCACCCAGGCGTCCGTCAAATAAAATATTTCTTAAAAATTACAAATTACATTTTAAAAATAACTTCAGGTTATCTGTTTCTTCTTGAGAAAGCTTGGTAGTTTCAAGAAATTTTCCCCATTCCCCATTTTCCCTTCACCTAAGTTGTCAAATTATTTCCATAAAGTTTGCAACATTCTCTTACCATTTCATGACTAGAATTTGTGGTGATGTCACCTTTGCCATGCCAGATAGTAATAACTTGTGTATTTTTACTTATTTTTAACTTGTGTATTTTTTTCAGCAGTCTGAATGAGATACATTGGTTTTATTGACCTTTTTATTTTTCTGTTTCCAGTTTCATTTATTTCTGTTAGTAATTATTTCCATTTTTATGCTAACTTTGTGTTTCATTGCTCTTCATTTTCTAATTAAGGTCGCTTGGAGCTTTCAAAATTTTATAACTTTAGTACTATTATATTTCCTTCTAAGAACTCTTAGTTGCATCCCACACATTTTGACATGCTGTGTTCTAAGTTTTATTCAATTTAAAATACCTCCTATTTTCCCCTTGATCTCTCTCTTGACCCATGGGTTACCATTTAGGTCCAAACGTTTCGAGATTCTCCAAGTGTTTCGTTTACTGATATCTAATCCCTTCTGGTCAGGAAACATATTTTGTATGACCTGAATCCTTTCAAGTTTATTGAGATACACCTTAAAGTCTGGAATGTGGTCTATTTCAGTAACTATTCTGGGTGCATATGAAAATAATTTGTATTCTATTCTTGGGTGGAGGATTTTTAAAATGACAATTATGTCAAGTTGGCCGATAGTGCATTCAAGTCTTCGATATCCTTTATGATTTTCTGTCTACTTATAACAGATGTGTGTCAGAATCTCTTAATATAATTTTGGATTTCTCCATTTCTCCTTGTAATTCTGTCCATTCTTTCCCCCAGGCAATTCAGGTGATTTCCTCACATGCATGCACCAATCAGTGGTTAGGTAAAAACTAGTTTTTAAACAGATTAAAAATTCTGATGTCTAAAGGTTTTTTTCCTCTGAAATCTCTCAGGCATTTCATTCTAGGATCTCCAGCCACTTCAGTCTCCCTGACTCCCAGATCCATCTCCTCAACTCAGACCGTAGCTGGCTACTCTGCAACTGTAAATAATTTAGGCAGGCTTCTAAAGTCAGACTTTTCAAAGTAACACTGTGGTTCCAATTGAAGTGCTTGGATCTTAAATATAAGATTTTTTTTTTTATTTGAGAGAGCAGGGGGCAGGGAGGAGCAGAGGGAGAAAGAATCTCGCAAGCCGACTTTGTGCTGAGTGCAGAGCCCAACACCCAGCTGACTGAGCCACCCGGGCACCCTGCCAAGTGCCTTTTCTTTTGCTTTTCCAGATACAACACTGCTTTAGTGGGACTTTATAGTCTTCAATACAGTATCTGTTTCCTCTCAGGATTCTTTTTTTTTTTTTAAGATTTTATTTATTTGAGAGAGAGCATGAGAAGGGAGAGGGTCAGAGGGAGAAGCAGACTCCCCGGGGAGCTGAGGGCCCAACGCGGGACTCGATCCCAGAACTCTGGGATCATGACCTGAGCCAAAGGCAGTTGCCCAACCAACTGAGCCACCCAGGCGCCCACCTCTCAGGATTCTTATCACATTTTAGCAGCATTTAGGATTTTGAGGTTCAGGATTGTAGATATTTCTTCATCAAAGATGGTATTCCTGTATTTTTCTTATTCTTGTTGATTTGGTTTGAGAAAGGAGAAACGAATAGATACATCTTGGTTGCACCTCCTTCTTTTATTTTTAACTTGTTAGAGAGGGGGAGGGGCAGAGGGAGAGAGAATCCCAAGCAGGCTCCACGCCTGGCATGGAACTCAATCCCCCAACCCTGAGATCATGATCTGAGCCGAAATCAAGAGGACACAACCGACTGAGCAACCCAGGCACCCCTCCACTTCTTTAAATTCCGAAATTAGTAAATACATTTAGAGGGGCCTCATAAATACATTTGAATTTGCCTCCTAATGGGTATGTAGCACTTACAGTGGAAGGGTGGGGCAAAAATGAAGTTTCTTCACTTAAAGGCAATCCTCTGTGGATCAGGCCTTCTGTGCTTTATGGAAACAGCTTCACTCTCTGCTGGTTGTCTCTGACACCTTGTGTGAAGGAAGCCGCCTTTGGAGGGTTTTAAAAGGGGCTCCCCTGAAGTCTGGCAGGAATCGTCCAGGTGGTGAGGCTCAGCCACTTGTCACCCAAGCCCTCGTCTCCTGCTGTTGAGGTGCTCTTGTCTCGCACGCAGCCATTTTAGGGTTGTTGGCAAGATAGCTGCTTTACAAGTTACAGAGCTCGGAGGCCGCTTGGCCCTCGGCAGTTTAATTTATCCTTGCTGCAGGGTCTGAGGCAGCACCACCTAATCAAACACACTCTTTCTGCAGCAAAACATACAAGTGTTCACACATTTAGGTGATCGATAAGTGCCCTCATGTCAGTTCAGGTCAAGTTTTTTCTTTATGGGAACTGAATCTCAACCTCCCTCCACCCTGCCCCTCTTCCTCGGGAATTTTGTGAGCTGTTCGATCCAGCGACCTCACCTGCTGCTGAGGCTTGTGCACTGAACGCAGACTGCCCAGAGTGCCCCATGCCATGGGCCCAGTGGTTGGTCCAGAGTGGGCACGTAGCCTAACCTGAACAATTCCCAATTTTCTCTGACATGGAGACCAAGAGAAAGAAGATCACCTGTCTTTCAAGATTAAAAGCTTTAAAGAGGGGCATCTGAGTGGCTCAGTCGGTTAAGGGTCTGCCTTCGGCTCAGTCATGATCCCAGGGTCCTGGGGTCGAGCCCCATGTTGGGCTCCCTGCTAGCTGAGAGCCTGCTTCTCCCTGTCCGTCAGGCCCTCCCCCTGCTTGTGTGCTCTCTCTGTCAGATAAATAAAATCTAAAAACAACAACTACTAAAAGCTCCAAGGACCTTTTAAGTCTAATATCAGATGCCACCCCCGACCCCCACCAAGAAAGAGCCTGACAGAGAATGCAACAACTGAAAGCAGACGGTTAATCTCTGACGAGTCAGAGCACTTGCCTGAAGCCGTGGCATGTCCACATTACGCCCTTCAGTTACAGGGACCAACAAATACCTTTTCCTGAGCTAATTGGAATTAGGTTTCTATCAGAATCTATGTGTGTGTGTGTGTGTGAGAGAGAGAGAGAGAGAGAGAGAGCATGAGCTGAGCAGGGGGAGTGGAGGAGGAGCAAGCAGACTCCCTGCTAAGCAGGGAGCCAGATCCAGAGCTTGATGTCAGGACCCTGAGATCATGACCTGAGTCGAGGGCAGACACTTCACTGCCTGGGCCACGCAGGCGCCCCTGTCGGAATCTTTATGGCAGTTGCTGTTTCTCCAGTTATCAACTTGGTAGACTTTTTAGTAATCTTTCTTAGGAACTCATTTAACTCATCCCACCGAGTTAATTATATAGTCACTCTTCTGTTGTATTTTACTTTGAAATATAGTTAACCTTTATTTCTTATTCTATCAACTTTATACAGATCTCTTGAATCTCCTCTATCAGAATATTGGCCCTTATCCTCGATTCTCATTCTCTCTCCTTATTGCTATCAACTGCCCACCATCCAATCTATCAGCTACATTTTGCCTTTTACATTAAGAAAAAGACAATAAATAGGTCTCTCTCTCTCTCTATGTAGAGGCAGAGTTATGTGACTTACCTATACATTATAAACTTGGAAATAAAATAGCACTTGGTCATTATGACGAGGTAAATATTCTCTGAACAGTTGGAGCCAAGTAATATGTGGTTACATTTCTGTGTAGGTCCAGTGTTATGATCCCAGTCTGCGCTTAAAGGAGTCTCTTCCTAGTATCGGTCGAATGGAGTTTATTTTTTTATATTCTATTTTCCAGAATCACCACATTTCATGTGGGCTTGTTTTATATTCAGAACTGATAACGGGTATAGTTTCCCCTTTGTTTTTCCCAGAACCAGTAATTGCCTTTCTTTCTATTTTCCTAAGGAAAACTTGTCTTCAGCATATTGCTAAAATCCTCCAACTTCATACTTAACGTAACCTGTTCCAGTCTTCCTGAAGATTCACGGGGTCCCTGAGTTCCTAGCCTTCCAGTAATTTGGTCTGTTGTAGCGCAATATCCTAGTCATCCTCAACACCGCTTTCCCAGGTTAGCTCTGTTGCTTATTGAAGCCTTTCCTCTTGCCTCCTTCCTGCTCCATCTAAATTTTACTAAAGCTGGTCCTTTATACCCTAATAAAGGGTAAAGGAGAGTAAACCAAAGAAAACTACATATACAGAATATCAGTGTTTGGCCTCGTGCTTTATTGTTGTTTTTTTTTAAAGACTTTTTATTTTTTATTTTTTTTGACAGAGAGAGACCACAGTAGACAGAGAGGCAGGCAGAGAGGGAGAGAGAGGGAAGCAGGCTCCCTGCTGAGCAGAGAGTCCGATGCGGGACTCGATCCCAGGACCCTGAGATCATGACCTGAGCCGAAGGCAGCAGCTTAACCCACTGAGCCACCCAGGCGCCCTCGTGCTTTATTGTTGCTTGGGTATAGACTTTTAGAGTCAAAGTAATTTTATCTCAGAACTTGGAAGGTGCTGTCCCATGTTCTGTTAGCTAATACTGCTGACAGGAAGGAAGGCTAACACTATTTTGAATGTTCTTTTTAGGAGACATTCACATTTTTTTTAAAGCTTTTTAGGATGGTTTCATCTTCAGTATTCTGAAATTTCACAAGCATATTTCTCAATGTCTTTTTTTTCTGTTGTAATTGTGGTTTTTGCCAGTTCAGCCTCCCCAACACTCAGTGAGCTATTCCAAGCTGAACATTCACAACTTTCTACAGTTTAGAAAGATTCTAAATCATTTATTTGTTATATCCCTTATATTTTCTCTGTAAACTTTTCTGAAACTCCTATTAATTAAGCTTCTATGTCCTTTTGTTTCTTATTTTCTTTTTATGAATTTGGAAAGTTTTCCTAATTTTCCTTAAAACTTCTATTAAGTTTATTACAACAATAACATCTTTTCATTCTTAGGAGTTCTGACTTACCTTTTCTTCCAAGAAACCAAGTGATTATTTTCTGTACATATTCTTCTTTAAAAAAGTGATTTTTAAACATTTTAATTCCAGTATTTACTTAGCATTGTTTAAATATTAGTTTCAGGTGTATAATACTATCTAATTCCTTTTTTAAAATTATTTATTTGAGAAAGCACAAGCCTGGGGAGGGGCAGAGAGAAAAGCAGAGTCCCTGCTCACCAGGGAGCCTGACCTGGGGCTTGATCCCAAGAAGATCATGACCTGAGCCGATAGCAGACTTTTAACTAACTGAACCAGCCAGGTGCCCCTCTAATTCTTTTTTTTTAATAGCTTTCCATATTTACCTGTTCAAATCTGACATAAATTTTTAGTTTTCTTCTGTCATTACATAACTTTCTTCACTGTAGGTTTAGTTCTGTCTTTTGGTCCTTATCATCCTGATAGTTTTCTTCATATGATCCTTAACTGTTATGATCTGATCTTAACTATTATGATCCTTAACTGTTCCAATACTTAAGAATGATATGACTTGTGGCATCTGGCTGGCTCAGTCAATAGAGTATGTGACTCTTGTCCTGGTGTTGTTTGAGCCCCACATTGGGTGTAGAAATTACTTAAAAAAAAAAAAAAAAAGATACGGCTTGTTTACCCTAGGTAGATATAGATCAGTTTCCCTGAATAGGAAGGGTCCTCTTTTTTTAAGATTATTTATTTATTTATTTGACAGAGAGAGATCACAGTAGACAGAGAGGCAGGCAGAGAGAGAGAGGGAAGCAGGCTCCCCGCTGAGCAGAGAGCCCGATCCCAGGACCCTGAGACCATGACCTGAGCCGAAGGCAGCGGCTTAACTCACTGAGCCACCCAGGTGCCTCAGGGAGGGTCCTCTTAACCAGAATACCCATTCCCAGTCTCCTCCCTAGAAGGAACACTTATCATTTGGGTGTGTCTCTCCAGAACCTTCTTGAAACATTTGCATACTTTTTTAAATGCATTAGAAAAGTTTTAAAAACATTTAATACTACCCACGTCTACAAAATTTGCTTTTTCTTTCTTTTTTTTAAAGATTTTATTTATTTATTTGACAGACAGAGATCACAAGTAGGCAGAGAGGCAGGCAGAGAGAGAGTGAGAAGCAGGCTCCCTGCCCAGCAGAGAGCCCAATGCAGGGCTTGATCCCAGGACCCCAGGATCATGACCTGAGCCGAAGGCAGAGGCTTAACCCACTGAGCCACCCAGGTGCCCAAAATTTGCTTTTTCAGTGTCCTTTGGTCAAATCCATCCAAGTCAGTATCCTTGATGCTTCTTTCAAACTGCTGCTAATATTTCTGGTCAAGCCCCATGGAAATTTAGATTGTTTCCAGTGTTTCATGTACTAACCATACTGCCTCCAGGGGGACTGTGGTGAACATCTTAAAAACTTCACTGCCTCCAAAGCGGCAGTGAGGAGTTCTTCCTGCTCCGTGCAGCCGCCACTTTTTGAGAGTAAGCTATTTAAATTGGCATCTCAATACGAGTGAGGTTAGGCAGAGACTCATCAGCCACCTGTTTCTTCTACAATTTGCCTATTCTCATGTTTTGTCCATTTTTATACTTGCTTAGTTGGCCTTTGCTTATTTATAGGTGTTCTTACATCTTTCCCTTGGTATTATATTACAAATAATTTCCTTCTTTTTGTTGTTTTATATTTTAAGAGCATTTTCTTTTTTACAAACCTATGTCCGACACCAATTAATATATCCTACTATATTTTCTTATAATACTTTTACTTGTTAGTTTTACATTTAAGATTTTAATCAATTGGAATTCCCTTTTTGTGGATGGTGTGAAGTAAGGATCCTATTCAATTTATAGAAGAGAGGGTGGAGTGAGGAGACTGTTGGCTTCCACACAGAAAAGCCTTTCACGGTCTTGTCATTGTTTCTCCTTTTTACCAATTCCCCACAACCCCCAGGCTCTATATACAAACCAGCCTGAAGTTCAGAATCCTCTAGGGATGTACACAGCATTTGGGCAGTGGCTCCTGTCACTGAAATCCCTATCGTTTAAACACCAGGTCGCAGCAGCCTCTGCTGCATTTCATGAAGGAACACTTTCCTCCCTTTTGTCTTTTTTGTTCCTCTTCTCATCCACTGATGACCCTGTTTTCTGAACTTTGGTATCTTTTACATTATATTATCCATTTAATGGGATATGGAAGGAAGGTAAATTTATATACTGTTAAGTACAAAAGAAAATCTTGATTTTTCTAATGAAAATTCTGATATTGACAAGTTGCCTTTCCAAAAATGTGTACAAATTCATACTCCCACACGTACTCCTTTCCTGTTTTTGCAATGTGTATATTTTATCAATCTGATATTGACAGATGGATAGTTCATTGGTTTAACTTGTATTTCTTCTGATTCTAGTGACGTTCAGTATTTATCTTACGTTCATTCCCTGTTTATTCTTTATATCCTTTGCCATGGGAATAGTAGTGTCATTTTCTAAGTGAGTTGTTAGGAGCACTTTTATGTTAAGGATATGGATTTCATGTATGTTGTAATAATTACTTCTAATACTGATATTTAAAAACTCTGTGTTTATACTCTTGACTATATAAAAGCCTAATAAAGTTCTTATGTAGTCAAACCTAGAATCTTATGTGTGTTGCTTCTGGATCTCATGTCTTGTTTAGGAAGATTTGTTTTCACTCTTTGATTATGAATTATGTTACTGTGTCCTCTAATAACTCATACACATTTGGATAAAAGATTGAAGAAACTGGTTTTGTACAGAGCAGAATCAGTTTTACCGATACTGTTAAGCCACTGACAAATTACATTTATGTATGTGTTTGTATGAATGTATATGTGTGTATGTTCACATGCACACAATGTTTAAAACCTTAAAAAATTCTTCTTAGGATTCTGATAGGTACAAAGAATCTGTAGATTAATTTTGGGCCTCCTAACATCTTGAGAATAGTCTTCCCCTGCAGGATAAAATGTCTTTTCAAGGGCACCTGGGTGGCTCAGTGGGTTAAAGGCTCTGCCCTCGGCTCAGGTCATGATCCCAGGGTCCTGGGATCGAGCCCCACATTGGGCTCTCTGCTCAGCGGGGAGCCTGCTTCCCCCTCTCTCTCTGCCTGCTTGTCTGCCTACTTGTGATCTCTGTTGTCAAATAAGTAAAATCGTTTTAAAAAATGTCTATTCAAGGCTTCCTTTTCACCCTCCATTTCATCATTTTCTTTGTACCTATATTCATATGTGAATTAGTTACTAAGGTGATTGCATATTCAAAGCCTCCAGGAGTCAGGAAGTAATACAAAATGTAAAATAAGTCCGATGTACAGGAAGGAGGAACGATTTGAACTGTGGAGAACTGGAAAACACATGCCCAAATAAAGGTATTTGTATTCTTTTTTTTTTTAAATTCATCTTAAACTTGATGAGTACCAAGTCAAACATGTTTGTGGGCCACCAGTTTATGAGTATTGGTCTATAATTCTCTTCTCCTCTAATTTTAGGAATTATAGTTTAAAACTACGTTAACAATTTTTTCAGTTTTAAACAACAGGGATTTAATACAGTTCAACCACCTGGAATTAGGAGAGGGCATCAAATTTATATTTTATTTTCTATTCCTTGGTTATTGATTTTTTTGTCTTTTTAAAAATATCTATTTTGCCTTTGTCTTACTGCAAATGATGAACATATCTCAATAAATCCTTATTACTTCTGATTTTTAAAATCTGGCTTCTTAGAACTGTTGAGTATCTAACGAAGTTAGTTCTTCTTACCAACAAAGTCACACCTTACTCTGTATCATTACGGACTTTAACATCAGTGCTACTGCGTTAGACACCCTTACCACCCACCTTCAGAACTGTTCCTAATCCCAGTTCTTTATAATCTCTTCAGTCTTGAACTGCCGCTGCTTTTGTTATTTCTCAGATGAACCTTGCTGAGATGATCAGGTCCTCTTTGTATACCACAGCACCTTTTTATTTTATGGTAACATTTATTAAATGACTATGCTAGGCACTCTGAGCAATTTACATGCATTCTCTCATTTAATCCGTCAACTTTTGAGGTAGTACTATTATTATTTCCATAATATAAATAAGAAGACTGAACCTTACAAAGAACAAAATGTTTCTCTGAAACTAGAGGTTTAGAAAATGGAAGAGCAGGGATCAGAACCCAGATTGGTGTAATGCTGGAATATGAGTTCTTAATTCTGGATAAATAGCCAAAGAATGAGATGGATTTTGACACGAAATAGGTTCTTTGGAAGGTATACTGGGACAAGGTATTTGGGTCACCAGGGTCTTTTAGGCTGTTTTGAGGAATGTGCTTTAACCTAAGAACTGTGGGGTACCAGTGAAGGGTATCGATGAGGAAGTGATATGAACTTTTAAAATACAGGTTTGACCTCAGTGGAGGCAACTGACAAAGGCAATGGTAAACACAGGGAGACCAATCAGAAGCTATTTCCATAGTGCATATGAAGTAGATTACTGTGATTGGACAAAGATGATGGAATGGAAATGGATTAAAGGAGTCAGATTCAAGGCATATTTAGGAGATAAAACCAACAGGTCTTGGCAACTGACTGGACATGGAGGGTGAGGGAGTGGAAGGAGTCAAGAATGACTCCATAGTATGAATTCTCTCATGCTGGGCAAGATGGGCACGCTGCCTGAAAGATTTTCTGCAATCCTTACATTCATAGGGTCTCTCTCCTGTATGAATTCTTTGATGTAGAGTAAGAGATCCACTATAGCTAAAGGCCTTCCCACAAATATTACATTCATAAGGTTTCTCTCCAGTATGAATTCGCTTATGTTGAGCAAGGCCTGCATTCTGGCTAAATGTTTTCCTACATTCCTTGCACATATAAGGTTTTTCTCCAGTATGACTTCTCTGATGTTGTGCAAGCGACGAACTATTGCTAAAGGCCTTCCCACATTCAACACACTCATAGGGTTTCTCTCCAGTGTGAACCCTCTGATGTTGATCAAGGTATGCAACCTGGCTGAAGGCTTTCCTGCATACTTTACATTCATACGGTTTTTCTCCAGTATGAACTCTCTGATGTTGAGCAAGGTGTGCATATTGGCTGAAAGCTTTCCTACATTCCTTACATTCATACGGTCTCTCTCCAGTATGAATTCTCTGATGTACAATTAGGTATCCACGATGGCTAAAGGCTTTCCCACACACATTACATACATAGGGTTTCTCTCCTGTATGAATTCTCTGATGCTGAGCAAGAAATGAGCCATTACTGAAGGCTTTTCCACATTCAATACATTCAAAAGGTCTCTCTCCAGTATGAACTCTCTGATGTTGAGCCAGGTGTGCAATTTGGCTGAAGGCTTTTTTACATTCTTTACACTGATAAGGTCTCTCTCCAGTATGAACTCTCTGATGTTGAGCAAGGTGTGCGTTCTGGCTGAAGGCTTTCCTACATTCTTTACATTCATAGGGTTTCTCACCAGTATGTATTCTCTTATGTTGAGCGAGGTTTGCACTCTGGCTGAAGGTCTTCCCACATTCAACACATGCATAGGGTTTCTCTCCGGTATGAATTCTCTGATGAAGAGTGAGGGATGAGCTCTGATTGAAAACTTTCTCACATTCATTACATTTCAAAAGTTTCTTCTGTATATAGACTTTCTTATGTTTCATTTCAACAGATTTTTTTCGGTAACTTCTCTTTTGTGGTTCATGCTTATGTACTCTTTCTTTGGTGGGAAAAGTCTTTTTTATATCAAATATTGCATCGTGATGGAAAGTTTGCCAAGATTTAGTATATTCATTACTTGGATCTTCAGTAAGGATTTCTTTATGAGTGATGATCAGTTGTCTGGAATGTACTTCCTGACTTCCTGACTGGTTCTTAAGCCAGTCCTCACTTTTACAGTCTTCTTTCAAACTGGGGCAGTCGAGGCTGTAACTAAGATGGTGTCTTCCCATTTTCACTAGTTTGGATGTTTCTTCATAAATAACTTGCTTTGATGA
Organism: Mellivora capensis; assembly: GCA_004024625.1. Taxonomy (NCBI): domain Eukaryota; kingdom Metazoa; phylum Chordata; class Mammalia; order Carnivora; family Mustelidae; genus Mellivora; species Mellivora capensis. Next base: position 39,461 of record PISX010002002.1, on the reverse strand, counting down.
AAACTCATTGTTTTCAAATGTATACTCCCAATCTAAAAGATATCAAGAAAATAAACATCTTTTGCATTTGTTCATCAGAAGAGAAGAACTTCTAAAACAAAAATTGGTGAATAAAATACATAAGAAGTTTGGGGATTTAACAGCTGTTAAGATGGAGTCTAAAAAGTATGAGATTAGGGCACCTGGGTGGCTCAGTTGTTGAGCGTCTGCCTTTGGCTCAGGTCGTGATCCCAGGGTCCTGGGTTTGAGCCCTGCATTGGGCTCCCTGCTCAGTGGGGAGTCTGCTTCTCCCTCTCCCACTCCCCCTGCTTCTGTTTCCTCTCTCACTGTGTCTCTCTCTGTCAAATAAATAATAAAAATCCTTAAAATAAAATAAAACATATGAGTTTATAAAGAATGAAAAACTAAGAATTAGGATATAAATTAGAAACTGAAGAAGCTATTTTTTTTTTAAAGATTTTATTTATTTATTTATTTGAGAGAGAGGCAGTGAGAGAGCACGAGCGAGGAGAAGGTCAGAGGGAGAAGCAGACTCCCCGTGGAGCTGGGAGCCTGATGTGGGACTCGATCCCGGGTCTCCGGGATCATGACCTGAGCCGAAGGCAGTCGTCCAACCAACTGAGCCACCCAGGCGTCCCTGAAGAAGCTATTTAAAATCCCAATAATTTTATATCTAATTTAATATTACAGTCTCCAAATACCCTTCCTTCCTTGCCTCAGGTTATACTTCATTCAAGCTAAGTTCATTACCTTTAAAAAGTCAATTTCATAAGGTCAGTGTGGCTGAAAAAAACTTCCATAAGATCCCCAAACCCAGAGATAGACCAGGTACTATTATTTGCTTTAGGTTGTACATGCCAACTATGGCTAAACTTTGTAGCTTAGAAAATGTCTTTGGGGGGCATATGGCTGGCTCAGTCAGTGGAGCATGTGACTCTTTCTCTTGGGGTCATTAGTTCAAGACCTAAATTGGGTGTGCAGCCTACTTTTTAAAAAAAGTCTCCTGGGACACCTGGGTGGCTCAGTTGGTTAAGCAGCTGCCTTCGGCTCAGGTCATGATCCCAGCGTCCTGGGATCGAGTCCCACATCGGGCTCCTTGCTCAGCAGGGAGCCTGCTTCTCCCTCTGCCTGCCACTCTGTCTACCTGTGCTTGCTCACTCTCTCTCGCTCTGTCTCTGACAAATAAATAAAATCTTTAAAAAAAATAAAATAAAATAAAATAAATAAAAATAAATAAAAAAATGTCTCCTTGGGCGCCTGGGTGTCTCAGTGGATTAAGCCTCTGCCTTCGGCTCAGGTCATGATCCCAGGGTCCTGGGATCGAGTCCTGCATCGGGCTCTCTGCTCAGCAGGGAGCCTGCTTCCTCCTCTCTTTCTGCCTGCCTCTATGCCTACTTGTCATCTCTGTCAAATAAATAAATAAAATCTTGAAAAATATGGGCAAAAGATTTGAACACTTAACAAAAGATATGAATGGCCAATAAGCATATGAAAAGACATTCAACATTATGTCATCAGAGAATTGCATATTAAAACCACAATGAGATACCACAACACAACCATTAGAATGAGTAAAAGTAAAAACTGAAAATACAAAGGTGTGAAGATACAGAGGAAATGGAAGTCTCATACATTGCTGTTGGGGATGAAAATGGTACACTTTGGGAAACTGGCAGCTTCTTAGAAAGTTAAACCTATTCCTTTTGTATGACTCTTTGCATGTTCAGATATTTACCCACGAGAAATGACAACATACATTCACACAAAGTCCTGCAAATGACAGCTTCACAGCAGCTTTATTTATAATAGCAAAACCTGGAAACAACCCAAATGCCCATGAACAGACGAAAGGAAACACAAAATATGGGATGTCTACACAGTAGACTATTACTCAGCAATAAAATGCATAAAGTAGTCATACATGCACATGTATGCAAAATATGGGTGATTTTCAAAATGAGTAAAATAAGCCAGACACAACAATATATACTATATGAATCCATTTAGTTCAAATGGAAACTAGTCTAAAATGACAAATATCAGATTGGTGTTTGAAGCCAGGAGGACAAAAATGGACTGCAAGGTGGCACAGGCAGTCTTTTGGGGTGATGGAAATACTGTATTTCTTGACTGTGGTGATGGTTTCATGGGTGTATACAACAGCCAGAATTCGTCACATTGTAGGAGTGTATGGATGCAATTTACTACATGTAATTCCTTAATAAAGTTCTTAAGAAAAAAATAGATGGAAACAAGAAAGGTAAGTAAAGACAGGCTTCAATAACATAGAAATAGTAAAACTCATGTAATAAGCTCTTAAGACTGAAAATAGAGCTTAACCTTGGAACCTATGGAACATTTTACAGACACCAACTATATATTATGCCATACAAAATCCTTAAGTGTCAACGAATTAATACTAGTCCTATTTGATCAAAATATATTAAAACCAGAAAAATTTCTTTTTTTTTAAAATTTATTCATTCCACAGAAGGACAGAGAGAGCATGTGAATATGAGGAGGGAGGGGGAGAGAGAAAGAGAGACACTCAGACTTCCCGTTCAGCGGAGAGCCCCACCCAGGGCTCAATCCCATGACTCCAAGATCATGACCTGACCCAAAATCAAGAGATGGATGCTTAACTGACTGAGCCATCCAGGTGCCCCCAGAAAACTTACTTTTAAACAACTCTCGGGTAAAAGAGAATTTTTTAAAAAGTAGGTTATCTAAGAAACAGCAATAACAAAAATAGTGAGTATTAGAATATCTGGAGGACAGCTGAAGCTATATTTCAGAGGAAAATTCATAGCCCCTAATTAGTGAGTAAGACAAGTAAACAGATTAAGCATTTGTTTCAGCAAAATGGAGAAAAAAAATAAACTTAAGAAAATGAGAATAATAGGGACACCTGGGTGGCTCAGTTGGTTAAGCGGCTGCCTTAGGCTCAGGTCATGATCCCAGCCTCCTGGGATCGAGTCCCACATTGGGCTCCTTGCTCGGCAGGGAGCCTGCTTCTCCCTCTGCCTCTGCCTGCCACTCTGTCTGCCTGTGCTTGAGCTCGCTCTCTCCCTCTCTGACAAAATAAATTTTAAAAAAATTAAAGAAAAAGAAAATGAGAATAATTGCATTAGGGAAAGCAGAAAATAAAGAATTGGAAAAGTGAATAATGGTAACACTAATAAATCCATAAGCTGGATTTTAAAAATAAAATTAATGTCTAGCTTATCTAATAATTTTTTTAAAAAAGAATAGCTATACAAAATAAAGTTGAAAACTATAGCTATAAAAAAAGAATTATAAGATTATATTCTTCAGATTCATGGAAATATATTTGATAACTTAAATTAAGAGGTAGTTATTTGGAAAAGTAAAATTTTGTAAAATTTCACCCAACACAGAAACTATAAAGAGACTGTTTACCAGAGAGAACATTCAGAAAGTTGTCAAAGATCCACTTTTCCCAAAAAGGCCCCAATGCCAGGGTTTATCTCAAACTGTAAAACTAAGTGATCTCATCCATTCATACTAGCATCTCTAAATCACTTTTTTCTGAGCCTGTCCCCATCTAGTGGCATGCTGTGTTTCTTCACTCAGAAGTTTCTCCATCTTGTAAAAATAAGTCTCATGTCCTAAGTCAAATTATCATCTTTTCCCCCTACCAGTATATTCTTTTTTCTATTAAACCGTCTCACTGGGGCGCCTGGGTGGCTCAGTGGGTTAAGCCTCTGCCTTCGGCTCAGGTCATGATCCCAGGGTCCTGGGATCGAGCCCCGCATCGGGCTCTCTGCTCAGCGGGGAGCCTGTTCCTCCTCTCTCTCTGCCTGCCGCCCTGCCTACTTGTGATCTCTCTCTGTCAAATAAAAAATTAAAAAATAAAAATCTTTAAAAAAAAACCAAAAAACCGTCTCACTTTCCAGTTACCCAGACTTGAAAATATAACTGGAAATTCTTTCTGTGATGGTTAATAAGCCTCTGAATAATCTCAAAGTAAACACTCAATGAATCTTGGTAAAAGAATAAGCGAATGAGTAAATGAATCAAACCTTCATTCTAAAAGGAATGAGTGACTGAAAATGAAAAAATAGACATTGCTGTGTCTAGATTTCTTAAAGTATGAGGGAGCAACTTAAGCAAAACTAAAAAGCAAGAACAAGCAGACACTGACATTTTGGATCCAGAGAATAGGAAAAGGTTGTCAGAAAAGACCATAATTTGTGAGAGAATATATACAAGAATAAGTTAGGAAGAGCGTGCCAATGGCACCTCAGTGCTTCCTCCCAGGCCTTCTGCCTTTAAGAAAAATTACCCAGGAAACTTCAGTGATAAGCTGGAACCTCTCAGAGAATAGCTGAGCTTCTCGCAATGGCCTCTTCTACCTTCCTAGTTCTTTCTCACTCACCAGGGCACGTGCTTCTTGTCCCCTCCTTCTTCACCATCCAGGGTTCTTTTCCTTGTTCCAATAATGAGATCACATCTGGCTTGGAAACTGAAACTCCTGCTTACAAGAAATAAAGGGGGAATTAGCTGGGCCCATAAATCAGATCAAGGTGTTTGTTCATCAGGAAGTCAAGGGCATTATAGAAGGAAGCAGAGGACGAGGTGAAGTATTCTGAAGAAAGGAGAAAGTGACGTTGTAACAACAGTCCAGTGAAGCTGCCAGTTCTACGAACTCAGCCTATTTGGGGAAGCACAAGAAAGGGAACCTTAGTGAAGTAAATCGGAGGCTTCCCGAACATTGGAAAGCAGCCCTATGTGCGGATTGTGAATTCTGGGGAAGCTCCTTACCCAGTGATACCAGGCTCCTATAGTTCTCCAGCATCACCTTTCTGTACAAATTCCTCTGAGCAGGGTTCAGCCATTTCCACTCCTCTTGAGAGAAATCTACAGCCACATCCCCAAATGTCACCAAATCCTGAAATGACATAAATATATTCTTTTATGCTCAACTAGCGTTCTTCACCTCAGATTGGCATCGTTTGAAGAGTTAATTTGTACTTTTGGAGAGAAATATTGCATATAGCAAAACTTTCTGGCAATAATTTTAGGTTCTCTACAACACATGTCAAGCAATTTCTAAAATTATTTCTCTGCTTGGTTTTAATATTTTCTCATGGAAAGTATACTATTTCTAACAGTCTCTATTGCTGGAGAAAAGAGCAAATGAGCAAAATAATTGTTATTCATACTAAATGCTAATGCATTTCTCAATATGGAAAATCAGGATAGACTAGAGCAGTGAAGAAAGGCTTTAAGGAGGAGGCAGGAACATGAGTTTCGCCCTGTAAGTTGTACGTGGTCTAAACCTACATTTCCTGAGCTCTTCAATGGAATGGCTAATGTTCCAGCTGGATCAGTAGGGTACATATATAAATATATTTGATGCTTGTAATACTGATTTCCTAACACTAAACATACAGGTAATAAAAATATTAAACAAGTTCTATGTGATTTTGCAAAAATATAACTTAAATGATTGTATGCGTTAAGAGAACGACTGGGGCAATAAGATTATCCAACAGCTCTTGATAACCCCACTGAGTTTCAAAGATAGTTGGTAGCTGTAACAAAGACAAAATAGTAATTTTAAGCACTATTAGATAGTGAACATTTCAGATGTGATAATGAAGTGCAACAAAAAGTCCTTACAGCTCTCACTAGAGGAACATACCCAGTTGTGCAGGTCTCATGTGTGAGTTTTTAGATGTTAAAGTACAGTTCTCAAGTAATATTCCGTTGAATAAAGGATCTTTATAACCTGGAATAAGACCTTGTCTGCTTCCTAAAAATTCAAAACCGGTGTTCTTCCTCATGAGGTACGTCTGCTGCAGACTTACTAGGTCTTACATACGGTTTGCTTTACGCCGCTGTGGTGTGGCCTGTGACAGAGCGGAGCGTGTGCTCCTTATCTGGGCTGATACACAGATGCAATTAACGGTACACATCTGAAGAGCTGGAATGACTCGTTAAATACTGAAACAGTGCCACTGGTTGGTAAACAGCTACTGCACTGAGCCCTGCTAGTGACCATCACAGATCTCCCCACGACCCAGCAACTTAGGGGGGAACGCGCAGCACAGCAGCAGCCTCCAGTATCCCAGCTGGGGTAAGTTCTGGTGTGTGCCCTTGCCTTAGTGGCTATCAAATATGAACATCACTCCTATTAAGTTGACTCTGCAGAGTAATGGTCCAGTTGAAGATGCATTTAAGGACATCAATGATTTTATGCAGAAACATTTTTAATGGAGAAAATGAGTTAATATGTGAATTGCTAGTGCCCAAGGAATGGACAAAAATGTTTAAGGAGGCTATAAGGGAAGCAGAAGTATGCCTCCAGGAAACATCAGTTACTTGCATCAGCTTGATCTCACATGCCTCCATCTCTAAAACACTTCTTAACACCGGGAAATATGGGAGGTGAGGAAAAGCTTCAAGGAAGGAAGGGCACATGAACTGAGTCTTAAAAGATGAAACTTGTCCTAGACAAGGCTGGCTACTGTCAGTCAATTCCATTAAAACTCAAACACTTTAATAGAAACTAATATTTTGTGCCAACAAAAATGTTCTACACACATTTCCTCAGTAAACAGAGACGAGGCAGCTTTTGCTAGCTAAAGTTCTTAAACAGCCTTGTTTAGCTTCACACACAAACTAATGGATTCCAGGTTTCAGCTGATTGACCTTTTTCTCTTAGCCATTCAATGGGACTTGGACATCTTTAAAATGTTCTAGTATTTATTTTTATTTGATAAAATGGGAATTTCGTACAATTTATAATCATTAAGGCAACTTAACAAGTAATGTCCAGTATTTCTACCCTCAGTGATTTTTCCTTTTTATAAATTTCAAGTCCTCCATCCCCACACCTACCAACCATGTCACCCTACTTCCTAGAAACAATAAAAATTTACAGCTAGGATATATTTGTTCAAATATTTCCTCATATGGACATGTCGATGATTATCTATCCGTGTTCATTATAACATCACTTTTGTTAAATGGATAACATGTGGTATAAATATGCCATATCTTTACTAACTCCCTGTTTATTTTCATTTACATGAGTCTGAATTTTTCACTATAAGAACAGCGATGCACACTATTTTTAAATGTTACAGTACAGTTCCCATATACTACTACTGTATGAATTAAAGACTCAACAGAGGTCTCTCTTTCAGTCCTGTTCATTTATATATTAGTTTGACGAATATTTACTGAATGCCTACTACCTACAGTGTTCCAAGCACTGGGAATACAAAGGTAAACAAAATGCAGTTCCTCTGCTTGTGGAGTTAAGATTCTAACAGAGAAAGACATTAAACATCAGGTCGTACAATGTCAAGGTAGTGTTAAACACTATGACAAAAAACCAGGGTGACTGAGAGTGACAAGTGTGTTTGTTTTAGATGAGATGGTCAAGGTAAACCTCAATGAAGCTGTAATGTTTAAACAACAATCTAAAGGTGAGAATAAACCATGCCCAGAAGGGAAGAGAATTACAAAAGAGGGAGTAGCAAACGTAAAGGTCCCGAGACAGGAAAGAGCTTCTAAGTGTGAAGAACCAAGCTGACCAGTGATTGGAGCACAGGAGGGTAAAGATCTGGAGAAAATGAGGTCTGGGGTAGCCAAGAAGGGGATCATGCAGAGCCTCATAGACTGTGGAGAGGACACTGGGAAGCCAGTGAGGGTTCCAGGCAAAGGGAAATGATATACTCCACCACTGTTGCCCAGTCCTCCGTTATTTTCTACGCGCTCTTCAGATCATCACTCACCAACCTCTATTTATGCTGACCCTCAACATATGTTACAACTTCCTGCATCTGATGCAATCACTAGTGATGTAGGTATGTCATTTTCCTCCCTTGGCCTGTTTTTCCTCATCTGTAAAATGAATGACTTGGACAAGATCACCCAAAACTTGGCATATATTTTTTTTTAAGATTTTATTTATTTATTTGATAGAGACACAGCGAGAGAGGGAACACAAGCAGGGGGAGTGGGAGAGGGAGAAGCAGGCTTCCCACTGAGCAGGGAGCCTGATTCAGGCCTCCATCCCAGGACCCTGGGATCATGACCTGAGCCGAAGGCAGACGCTTAACGACCGAGGCACCCAGGCGTCCCTGGCATATATTATTTTATATTCACCTGGCTCTACTATTTTATTAGCCTAGATCTATGCTGCCCAATACACAGCTACTAGTCACATGTGGCTATTTAAATTTAAATCAATTAACGTTAAAGAAATAAGGGAAATTGAGTGTGGTATATATTCTCTACTATTCACTATTTTTCTGGAATTTAAAAGTATTCTAAAATAAAAATTCATTGAAAAAAAATTAATGTTAAAGATTGAGTTCCTCAGTCACACTAGTATATCAAAGTGTTCCATAGCCACAGGTAGCTAGTGGCTACCGTATGGGACAGTACAGATATAGAACATTTCTGTCATCAATCATTGTAGGAAGTTCTTTTTTCCCCCCTTTTTAAAAGATTTTATTTATTTATTAGAGAGACAGCACTGAGCTGGGAGGAGAGGGAGAAGCAGTTTCCCCTCAAGCAAGGAGCCCAAGGCGGGGCTCGATCCCAGGACCCTGGAATCATGACCTGAGCTGAAGGCGGACACTTAACCAACTGAGCTGCCCACACATCCCTTACCATAGGAAGTGCTGCTGGACAGTGTTGCTCTAGTGGATTTCTGCTGCTGGTTCATCTTCCTCTTTACAGCCATTCTCTATATTTTCATCTAGCAGTTCATACGGTTTTATTTTTTACATTTAACCTATAGAATGTACTTAACCTCAAAGTGTGAGGAAGAAATCTTTTTTCTAAATGAATAATCCATTCTGTCTCCACTGATTAAAAATAACATCACAGGGACGCTTGGGTGGCTCAGTCAGTTAGGCGTCTGTCTTCAGCTCGGGTCATGATCCCAGCGTCCTGGGATCGAGTCCCACATCTTGCTCCTTGCTTGGTGGGGAGCCTGCTTCTCCCTCTGCCTGCTGCTCCCCCTGCTTGTGCTCTCTCTCTCTATGTCAAATAAAAAGTTAAGAAAAAAAAGAATAAAATAACATCACTTACATTATCATATAATAAACAAACTAGTAGACATTAAACTCCATGAAAACAAAGACAGTGTTTACTTCAGCGTGTAGTATATAGCAGTAAGTCTTTAATAACTCTGTATTCAGTGAATGAGTAAATATTTTCCCATTCTTATTTATTTACTTGTATTTGTTTCTGGACATCAGATATTGATCTTCTCATTTATTTCTTCTGGCTCCCATTCCATAGTATTTATCGTTTCATTACAGATGTATAAAGCCATTTTAAATGATTCAAATACTCTCTCCTATTCTCATTTTTTCAAAAGAAAGTCCTATTTTTCCAAAAATAATTCCACTAATCTTAACTGGATGACCTAGAATATCCTCGCTGTAGTCCACTAATAACTCAGAATGTCCCTGTAACAGGACCTTACTACTCCCATGAAACCTTATTCTTCAGAGCTGATGGAGTGCCCTACATGACCCACACTTTAATACTCAAAACCCAACACATACTACTCTTCAAAATCACCTTGAGCAAGAGATCTTGTCACGTACCATGACTAAGATAGCCCCCAACAGCCCTTGTCTTGTCTTGCCTTCCTCTCAAACCTAGGTCTGTGAAAAAGCTCTAAGCTAATGGCCACGTCAAAATGTACCCTGACCTCCATGAGTCAAACTCCTTACATAGAACACTCTCCTATCCCACCAAGGAGTGCATTTTTGCTTCAGAGACCTCCTAACAGAACACCTAACCTGCAGGAGTGCTCAACTGTTTCTTGAATGAAGATGAAAACGCTGGGAAAAAAAGGACTTCCTCATCGGGGACCACGTTTTACTGGATTGGGAGAAGATGAGGACAAGGTCACTGAAAGAATGTGGCTTTGTTAGCTGTAAATTTTCAGAAGAAAAGCATGTTTCTATGAAACCTGAAAAACAAAGCACCTCAGGGAGAAGAAATCCTCCCTTACCTTGGACATGGCTTTAAGAATTTAAGAATTTATGACAGCTCCTCTGTCCTCCTACTTCACGCTCCTCACCGGAAGGGCAGTGTCTGGAAAAATAAGGCTGGAGAGGTAGAAAGAAACCATAAATGGCACTATCAAGTCAGATTTCCCCCCTTCACACAGGAAAGGTGTCTGTCAGTGAAATTAATGAAATTATCCAAGGCTCCATGGTAGTAAGGGAGCCCAACTGGAATCCAGGTCTGACTTTTTAGTCTTCCCACCAGATAATGATCGTAAAAGAGAATATGTTACCACCCTTATTTCAAAATAAGATAAAGCTACAAACAATGCCTCAGAGAAAGCATCTTTACACAGAGTAGGCATCAGAGGGGTCCTGTGGTCTGGAGGACAGTGGGCCAAAGAGCCGGAACACTCTGCTTGCAGTCCTGATTTATGACATACTGCACCTGGAAACCAATCTCAACTTTTCGGAGCAGCTTCCTCGATAAGAGATGAGGGAGGGGACTATGCATTAATAGTCACTTGAAACTCCTCAAGAGTTGTTTTCCACTAAACCTCGCTACCTTGGAGAGTGAAGCAGTTATCTCAAAAGCCGCATAATACTAAGAAACACCAGGTCTGGGGATCAGAACATCTGTCCTCGGCTACCGTCTACCACGCACTAGCTCTGCAACCTGCATGACCCAGTAACCGCTCCAAACCTCAGTTTCCTCCTCGGTGAAATGGTACCTGCCTCCCATCCGTTGCTGGGAGGATCCTGAGACGGTCCACAGGAGGCATTTAGCATAGTGGTGGGCATAGCTTCGTGCTCGGTACCAGGAGTCATGCATGTTCACGGACAGCACGCAGTAGGTGGGCTGTCCATGAACATACATGGAAGAGTCTAGGAGAGGAAAGGAAAGATCTTCCTTCCGTGCCATAGAAGGCTGGAGCCTGCTCGCCGGCCCTCCAGACCTGGAGTGGGGGCTCCCCTCTCCTTCCCTACCCGAGCGTTCCCCTTCATCTCAGTCCCTCTCAGGCTCTCCTGCCCGACAGTCTCCCCGCCGGGAGCACCCTGGCCTCCCCAAGCACCCGCCCCGACCCCCGACCCCCGACCCCGCCGGAGCCACACAGTCCTCGGGCGGGCAGCTCTCCCGGCAGCCTGGCACCCGTGCCCGCCCAGTTGGTCGCACTGTCACAGCTACATAAGGTCCCACAGCCTCACGCCGTCTCACATGGCCGGCCACACAGTCGCACACTCACCGTCACTGTCATGGTCACAGACGTTCGCACAGTCACACACAGGGGCACGCACACGGTGACAAGCTGTCACACACGGCGACAAGGTCTCCCACGGTCCCAGGCCCCCTCGCACGCCCGCTCCAGCCCCGCAGGCCTGCCGGGACGAGCGCCCGCCCCCGGCGTCCTCACCGCCTCCTCCCCGCGGGTCGACACCTCCCTCCGCGCCGGCGGCGGCCGGGAGCCCAGCGCCCCGCGGGCCGGGGCGGGGCCTCGCTCTCGGCCGGACCCGCGGGCTCACAAAGGGGCCGCGGCGCTCCGGCGGGCAGCGGAGCCGGCCGCAGGGGCCGCTGGGAAGTGGAGTCCGGGCCGGGCGCAGCGCAGGGCATCCTGGGACAGCCCTCCGTGGGGCCCGGCCGGAGGTTCCTGCTCCTGCCCCCGAGTCGGGCGGCGCGCTCTCCAAGCCCCGGGCCTTCCAACCCAGACACAGGCCCGGCTCAGCCCGGCCAGAACGACCGGGTCCGGTCCAGGCTCGGACCGGCCGGATCGGAGTGCGCAGGCGCAGCGAGCCCGGTTCCCGAAGGCACCGAAGCTGGGGTACTCGCCGGGGAGGGGGGGGGGGCGCGAGATGCGCAGGCGCGGTGGGCGGGGCCGCTGGGCGGGCTGCGAGGAGGGAGCTGCGGCGCCGGGTGGTCCGGCGGGGCGCGCGGCGGGGGGCTCGGCAGGAGGTGAGTGCGGGTGGGCGGGGTCTCCTGCCCTCGTTCCTTTTCTTGCTTGCTTGTCTCAGCAGCCACTTGTTGGGCACGACTGTGTGCCGGGCACCTTGCAGCCGCTGGGGACACACCTGAGCCGCGGAGAAGAGCGCCCACCCGCCTGCGGCGGGAGGAATTCACCGGAAAGATCGGGCGCGGAAGGACAGGTGTGAAGACCTGCGAGCCGTGCTCTGTCCGTTCCGCGCCCGCCGCGCGCCTGTGGGTGCCGAAGTCGGCTCCGCGCGCCCGCGCTTCGGCCGCCGCCGCCGAGAGGCGCGTGCGAAGACAGCGTTTACGGCGCGGAGGTTGACGGCGGCGGGCGAGCCCCGGGCACGTGCGCAGTCGCCGGAGGACGCGCAGACAGCGCAGCCGCGCGGAAGCGAGGGACGTTCGTCCGGGCCCGAGGGCTGCCCCGCGCAGTCGGAGCCGTGCGGCGAGGAGCCGCCGCTCAGAGTGCCGGTGCGTCCCGCAGCTTCGGTAAACATTTTACTTGTCTGACCGAGACCACAGTGGGCCGAGAGGCAGAGGGGGAGGAAGCAGGCTCCCGCCGAGCAGAGAGCCCGACGCGGGGCTCGATCCCGGGACCCTGCGACCACGGCCTGAGCCCAAGGCAGCGGCTTAACCCACGGAGCGCCCCAGGCGCCCTGGGTCCTGTACTTTCTAAAGGAGGAACGAAGCTGTTGCAGTTGCATTAACACGGCGACACTGGAAAACGGTTCCTGTGTAAAAAGTAGAGGGAACGCAACGGAAATTGCGGTTGGCTTGTGTTTGCGTTTTGAAGTTCCGATGATCTCCCCCTGCTGTTTCAGACCACACAGACGAACCCTAGTAAGTTAAGACGTGTCAGGAAACTTCCAGGTTTTTGCAGCCCTTTCTACATTTCACAGATGTATACCGATTGGGTATCTTTAGCCTGAAAGCCCGTGGTAACATTTTTCTTTTCAGCCATTATTTCTTAAGTTTCCTTTGTTGGCAGAACCCTCTGTGAGCCTTGGCGGTGGTCACTAAGTGAATCAAATTTACTTTGATATATATAAGAAATAGTTTTCAGTTTCAAATCGATAATCAACAAATATGTCTGCCCAGCATCTAAGTTTAATGTCATAAACTACATGATCTTCGGAAGTAGATGTAAGTACAGAATCCTCAGAGACAGAAGGACTCATTTAGGGGCGCCTGGGTGGCTCAGTGGGTTAAGCCTCTGCCTTCGGCTCAGGTCATGATCCTGGGGTCCTGGGATCGAGCCCCGCATCGGGCTCTCTGCTCGGCGGGGAGCCTGCTTCCTCCTCTCTCTGCCTACTTGTGATCTCTGTCAAATAAATAAAATATTTTTTAAAAAGGACCCATTTATTTTGCCTTCAGTTGTCACAATGAAGATGCAGTCCATTTATTTTTTCATTGGTTAGTACTGGAGCAAATTTAAATCTATGGTCTATTTTAATTTTTTAAGAAGCAGGGGATTAAAGTTCTTTTTTTTTTTTTCTTTTTTTGGCTATGGATGTGTAATGGCTCCAGCACTATTTGTTGGAAAAGATAACCTTCCTCCATTAAATTGCTTTTGTACCTTCATCAGAAATCGGTTCAGGGGCGCCTGGGTAGCTCAGTCGGCTAAATGTCCCATTCTTGATTTCAGCTCAGGTCATGATCTCAGGGTTGTGAGATGGAGCCTGCTTAAAATTATCTCTCCCTCTCCCTCTTCCTCTGCCCCTCCCCCCCTGGTTTCTCTCTGTCTTTAAAAAAAAAAGAAGAAGAAGAAGGAAGAAAAAGAAAAGAGAAAAAAGAAAAAAATAAGTTCAGGCATCTAACAAGGACTTGTATCCCAGAATATGTAAAGAACACTTACAACTGACTAACACAAATAACAATTTAAAAATGGACAAAAGGATTTGAATAGACATTTCTCCAAAGAAGATACACAAATGCTCCAGAAGCACATGAAAAGGGATTCAACATCCATTGCCCTTGAGAAATACAAATCAAAACCACAATGGCACACCACTTACCACCCACTGGGATGGCTAGAATCAAAGTTAGATAACAAGTGTTGGTAAAGATGGGGAGAAATTTAACCCTCACAATGTCGATGGTGGGAATTAATATGATGCAGCTACTTTGGAAAACATTCTAGAAGTTCCACAGAAAGTTAAGCATAGAGTTACCCTATGATCCCAGCAATTTCAGTCCTATGTACATACCTAAGAAAAATGAAAACTTACATACATGCAAAAGTACAGAAATGTTCATAGCATCGTTATTCATAGTCGGCAGAGTGTAAACCACCCAAGTGCCCATTACTATTCACCCATAAAAAGTGATAAAAGTAATAAAGTGCCAATATACATCCTACGTGGATGAACCTTGAAAACTACACCATGTGAGAGGAACCAATCACAAAGGACCACATATTGTATGAGTCTACTTATAGGAAATAACTAGAATATGCAAATTCATTGAGACAGAAAGCATTTTAGTGGTTGCTTAGAGCTGATGGGAGGAGACAAAGAATGACCACTAATGGATACAGATTTCTTTTTGTGATGATTGACAAAAATACTTTTAAGTTAGACTATGGTGAGTTATACAACCCTATGAATATAATAAAAAAGCATTAAATTGTACACTGCAAATAGGCAAATTGCATGGTGTGTGAATTATATCTCAATACAATTGCTAAGAATTGTTAAACATTATTAAAATTGTTAAAAATTAGTTGAGGGGCGCCTGGGTGGGTCAATCAGTTAAATGTCCCATTCTTTTTTTTTTTAAGTTTTTTTTTGAAGATTTTATTTATTTACTTGACAGAGATCACAAGTAGGCAGAGAGGCAGGCAGAGAGAGGAAGGGAAGCAGGCTCCCTGCTGAGCAGAGAGCCTCATGCGGGGCTCAATCCCAGGACCCTGGGATCATGACCTGAGCCGAAGGCAGAGGATTTAACCCACTGAGCCACCCAGGCACCCCTAAACGTCCCATTCTTGATTTCAGCTCAAGTCATGACCTCGGTTGTAGGATCAAGCCCAGCATGAGTCTCCGCACTGGACGTGAAGCCTGTTTAGGATTCTCTCTCTGCCTCTCCCTCTGCCCCTGCCCTGCTTGCACCTGTGTGCACTCCCTTTCTCTCTCAAAGAAAAATAGTAACTGAAAATAAAAATTAGTTGGGTATATTTGTGTGGGCTCACTTCTGGATTCTCGTTTGTTCCCTTGACCTATGTTTATATCCCTTGGTCTCTGCTACCTGGTCTTGATTACATGTCCGTTTACACATTGTCTTGCACCAGTGGAGTTAAGTATTGGTGTTGGGTAATTTCTCCCACTTTGTTGTTGTTTGTCAAAATTATTTTAGCTGTTTTAGAGCATGCTTTTCCATGTAAATTTTAGAAAAAGCTTATCTATGTCTATGAAAGACCTTGCTTTTATTTCCTTCTACTTGGTTTGGGTTCATTTTTGCTCTCCCAGTTTCTTGATGTAGAAACTGGGAGAAATTGAGACCTTTCCTTATTTCTAATGTAAGCATTTAGTGCTATAAAGTTCCCTCTTAGCACTGCTTTAAATGCATCAAACATACTTTGTTAAGTTATTGTAAAGACAACCTACACTCTTCCTCTTGTGTTTCTACTTTACTACTCATCTCAGTATCCTGACACCAGAAATGTGAGGGCTTTTCTCCCCCCAGCATCAAGCAATTCTGCAACACCAGCTGAATGCCCTAAAATGTAGCTCAGTTCTGACCCGATGTGCCTGAGCTTAGCATCACATCGCACAGATTAAGGGCTCAAGGGCCCAGTTGTAACCAATGCTTCTGACCAATCAGCTATAAGTTGGAGGTTCCCATGACCCCCTTCTCGAGTTTGAATAATCTGTTAGAATGGCTTAGAGAGTCAGAAGTTTATTTACTATTTATCTGTTTATTATAAAAAGATACAATAAAGGATACAGATAACTTCCAGATGAAGGGATGCATAGAATACAGTATACAGAAAAGGCCCTTTTCCTGGTACATGGACAGCCGTCTTCTCCCTTTCCCTCATAGTAGAAAGGACAAGGGAGATTTCCAGGGCCTCTGTTCTAAGGGCACTAATCCCATTCATGAGGGCTCCGCCTAGTGACTTCATCGTCTCCCAAAGGCCCTCCTCCTGATACAACCACAATGGGAATTAGCTTTCAACACGTGAATTTTAAGGGCCATAAACATTCAGTCTATAGCACTGAGCATATGCGTCCTGTTCACCAGGAAAGAAAAACTGTATGGAAAGTAAACTTGGCCGGCTTTGGTGTATGAGGCAGAGCAGAGTTCAGGATCCCACTCACGTTTCCAGTGCGAATAGGCAGTGATGGCAGGCGGTTTAGTTGCACAACTCTAAGTCTAGTTAAAACACGCACGGTTCAGGGCGCCTGGTGGCTCAGTCAGTTGAGCGCGTCCGACTCTTGACTTCGGCTCAGGTCGTGATCTCAGGGTCATGAGATTGAACCTTGCATCAGGCTCTACGTTCAGCAGGGAGTCTGCATTGAGATCCTTTCCCTCTGCCCCTTCTCCTGCTCCTCTCTCTCTAATAAATGAATAAATCTTGAAAAAGACTCAACATACACACAGTTCTCTGAAATAAGATCATGAAATCATAGAGTGGATGGGGGAGAGGGAGAGAGAGAATTTTAAGCAGGCTCCATGCCCACATCAACCAACTGAGCCACGCACGTGCCCCTACTCATTCTTTTAAAATAGCCATGTAGGGCACCTGGGTGGCTCAGTGGGTTAAGCCTCTGTCTTCAGCTCAGGTCATGATTCCAGGGTCATGGGATTGAGCCCCACGTCGGGCTCTCTGCTCCGTGGGGAGCCTGCTTCCCCCTCGCTCTCTCTGCCTGTCAAATATATAAATAAAAATCTTAAAAAAAATAAAATAGCCATGTAGTATGTACAATTATTTATAGATTGTGAGGAAAACTTTAATAAATCTTCAAAGTACAAATATTACAGATAACATTGATTCATCACACTTTACAGCATAACAAGTTGCAAACAGATCGAAGTACATGCATTTTTAGATCCACATAACGTTCTACAGAAAAATAAAGAATATAATTCACGGTAGGAAAACAATTTCTGAGCAAAATAAAAGGTAGAGAGAATACATGAAAAACATTGATTGGCCTCAGTACATACAATAGAAACTAGCTACATGATAAGAGTATTTTCTAACTTAATTCTAGCCCAGACACTGCCCCTAAAATGATACTCAATATTTCCACTTGCGTGTCTCTCAGACATTTTAGTCCTGCTTCTCCCTCCCCCTCCTCCCCTGCTCTTTCTCTCTCAGATGAATAAAATCTTTAAATAAATAAATGAATATATATATGTGTGTGTGTGTGTGTATATATGTATACACACACACATACACACACACACATACAAAAAATACAACCCCTTTCACGTCCTCCTCTGGTGCCATTCTGTTCCCAGATTAGGCCTGAGGCGGACATTCAGCAGAAGAGGGAGATGGTGGGCCTGGAGCCACAGTCACTTATGGGAAATGTAGTCCTTACCCCACAAGTGAGGACAAGCCGAGAGGGCAACTCAGTTTATCTACCTGCGATCTGAGTCCAGTCTGGCCACACCGGCTGGCTGCTGAGCCCACCCCTGCTCGGGGACCTGGGCCTCCATGCCTGCAGCATGTTGCGGCTTTGTGGCCCAGCTCGTATTGTTCCCAGTGAGGTCGTCCCTCTGCCTAATGCTCAGAGCCTCGGAGGCGTGGCCAACCCACCCACCCTCCAGGTCTGACCAAGGGCCCTGATGTTAATTCTATCCTCTGAGGTCATGTCTGGCCTAGCACAAGCCTGAAATGGCCCAGTGACCTTCTCTGGGAACCGTCCCGCCCTCTCCTCCAGGTGCTCAGACTCTGTTCGGTTCTGGTTCCATGAGGGCTCGTGGCCTCGTGAGGTCATGAAGCAAATGTCTGTCTAAATCTTTCTCTAAGGTTCCACCACGCTGGCTCCCCCACAACTCAGGGGGCACAGGGAGCCTTTCCCCCACCCTCAGATACTGAGGTCTTGTTTTGTGGAAATACCAACTCTTCTTCCACACTCTGCCCCACAAATTCCAGTCACTCCGGCTTCCCAAACTGTTGGTTTGTGTCAACGTAGCAAATCGCTGCTCTGCCTTGGTTCCTCCTCTTTACTCTGTGGTATGTAATAGCTCTTCGGAGAGAAAGCCCTTGCAATGATAGGATCTCATTTACTTCCGTACTCTCAGGGATCAAAGTCTTGCACTACTTGTCAATATCTCCAAAGACTTGTTTCCTACACATTATCTAGTTTTTTGTTTAGAGTGTGATGGCAGGTTTAGTGCAATTACACTATCATTGTTCAAGGCAGGGAATCCTCCCAGTGTTTTGAGCATTGCCCTATTTTTTTTGGCACAGGAAAATACCCCATACTCATCACGTACTTTCCCTGTCCCAGTCCTAGAATCAGACACTTCTCCAAGAAGCTTTGGTTTCTTTTACTGGAGAATGGTATTTAGAAACCAAGGTCTGGGCACTAGGTTTTTATGTTCATTACTCTGGGGCATCACTGCTCCCAGGGCCATTCACCAAATAGAAACAGAAAATATAAAAACACATTTTTAAGAAGACTTTATTTATTTGACAAACAGAGATCACAAGGCAGAGAGGCAGGCAGAGAGAGAGGGGGAAGCAGGCTCCCTGCTGATCAGAGAGCCCGACGCTGGAGTCGATCCCAGGACCCTGGGATCATGACCTGAGCCAAAGGCAGAGGCTTTAAACCACGGAACCACCCATGTGCCCCAAAACACATTTTTGAAAGGAAATGATAAGTTTAATGAGGAAATTCAAGCTTTTTCTTTTTTTGGAAGTTTTTGATTTATAGAAAAACTGCAAAGATAGCCTAGAATTCCCAAACACCCTGTACCTCTGTCCCCGCCTATTAACATCTTATGGTAGTATTGTGCTTTTGTTATAATTAATGAGCCAAAACTGACACATTACTAACTAATGTCCATACTTTATTCCTATGTAATTTTCATAGTTTTTATCTACTGTCCTTTTTCTGTTCCAGGATCTAATTCAGGATACATTATTTTTAGCAGTCATGTCCCCTTAGGCTACTCTTGGTTGTAGGGTTTCTCAGACTTTCCTTGTTTTTACTGAGCTTTACAGTTTTTTAAATATTTTATTTATTTATTTGACAGACAGAAATCACACGTGGGCAGAGAGGCAGGCAAAGAGGGAGAGGAGGAAGCAGGCTCCCTGCCGAGCAGAGAGCCTGATGCGGGGCTCGATCCCAGGACCCTGGGATCATGACCTGAGCTGAAGGCAGAGGCTTTAACCCACTGAGCCACCCAGGCGCCCCAAGAACTTTACAGTTTTGAGGAGTTCTGGTCACATATTATGTAGAATGTTCCTGAACTGGCATTTGTCTGATGTTTTCTAATTCCACTATGGTTATATGTTTTGGAGAGCAAGACCACAGAGGTTAAATGCCATTTTCATCACATCTCATCAAAAGTATGCACTATCAAAATGGCATCACTAGTGATGTTAACCTTGACCACCTGGATGAGATAGACCACATTTTTCAAAAGATTTTATTTATTTATTTGACAGACGAGATCACAAGTAGGCAGAGAGGGAGAAGCAGGCTCCCTGCTGAGCAGAGAGCCCGATGTGGGGCTCGATCCCAGGACCCTGGGATCATGACTAAGCTGAAGGCAGAGGCTTAACCCACTGAGCCACCCAACTGCCCCAACACCATTTTTAATCATGAGTTTATATCAGTCCAACATCACAGCTTCTTCTTTACCTTCCATCACCCCTTATTTCTCTCTCTTGTGCCACAGCAGAACACCAGCTCCCATCAATACATTTATTGAATGCTACAATGCATACAGAATTGCTTCCAAATCATGACACCCATGTTATTATGAGAACAATTTCTAAATTAGTTCAGAAGTTGCTTGAAGTTTTTTGGCTTTTGTCGTTTGTATATTATCTGATATATACAAGGTTGTAAATATTCTCCTGTCATTTGTCTGTTGCCTTTGCTTATGGTGTACTTTGCCATAGAGAAGTGTTTTAGTTTTACATTCTCAGTGGTAGCAGTCTTTTCTTTCAAGTCTGGATTTTTTTCATCATCACTAGAAAGTCTTTTCACACATCCAGGCTACAAATGAAGGCAACTCTGTACGTTTCTAGTACTTGTATGAATTTAAACCTCTGATCGATTTGGAGTTTATTCTTTTGCATGATGTGAAGTATGAATCTAATTTTACTTTTTTCCTAAATGACGATCTAGTTATTTAGTATTCCCCAAGGTTATTTATTAAAAAGTCCATTTTTACCCCAGTGATTTGCCAACTATTATACACTAAATTTCCCTCTGTATTTGGTAGTATTTCTTTCTATTTTCTTCTGCTGTCTGGCAAATGAAGAGCCAATACCAGAAAGTTATAATCATTTGAAAAAATTTTTTCTAGGGGGTGGGGAGTCTGGAGAGGGTAGTGGGGTTATGGACATTGAGGGGGGTGTGCTTTGGTGAGTGTTGTGAAGTGTGTAAACCTGGTGATTCACAGACCTGTACCCCTGGGGCTAAAAATACATTATATGTTTATAAAAAAAAGAAAATTAAAAAAAACCCTTTTTTCCTCTATTTTAAAATTTAAAAAATTTTTTGGTATATTCAACACACAGTGTTGCATTAGTTGCAGGTGTATGATATAGCGATTCCACAATTCAGTACATTACTCAGTGCGCATCAAGATAAGGGTAGTCTTAACCTCATTTATCTGTTTTGCCCATCCCCCCCCCCGCCCGCCTCTCAGGTAACCATCAGTTTGTTCTCAATATTTAAGAGTATTTAAGGAGACTTTTTTTGTCTCTTAAATGCCACGTAAGAATAAAATTATATGGTATTTGTCTTTGACTTAGCATCATACCCTCTAGATACATCCATATGGTTGCAAATGGCAAGGTTTATTTTTTTTTTAAGACTTTATTTGACAGAGACACAGCGAGAGAGGAATCACAAGCAGGAGGAGTGAGAGAGGAGGAAGCAGGCTCCCCGCGGAGCAGAGAGCCCGATGCGGGGCTCGATCCCAGGACCCCGGGATCATGCCCTGAACCGAAGGCAGACGCTTAATGACTGAGCCACCCGGGCGCCCCAAGGTTTCATTCTTTTTACTGGCCGAGTAATATTCCATTATTGTACATATACCACACCTTTACCCATTCATCTAAATTAGGCAAAGTTTTTAGAATGCTTTATTTTTTTAAATACTTTTATTAAAAAAAAAAAAAGATTTTATTTGAGAGAGAGAGAGAGATGAGAGCGCGCGCACAGGGAGAAGCAGGCTCCCCCGAGCAGGGAGTCCGACTCGGGCTGGACCCCAGGGCCCCAGGACCACGACCTGAGCCGAATCAGACGCTTCACTGGCTGAGCCACGCAGGCGCCCCTGAGACTTGATCCAGAGGCAACGTCTACCCTGGGCGCGGGGCTCGCACTCGCCGCGCGGAGACCGGGAGGCGCCCCCAGCACGCGGCGGCCCTGGCCGGGTCCGCACAGCGTCCGGCCTTCGTCCCGCAGAGGACCCGGGCATCCCCGCACCTTCCGGTCGCTCCGCCCGCCGCTTGCGCACTTCCGAGGGGGAGAACGCGGCGGCGCTTCTCCTGCGCTCGAGCGGAGCGGCCCCGCGAAGTGTGCGACGACGCAGACGGCCCCGTCATCCCGCCACGTCACTCACAGGCCAGCGACAGGTCGCTAGGACGTGTCCCAAGAGCAGCTCTCGTCCGACTGCGGCGGCCCCGCCACGCGCGACCGCGGGGGCTCCTCCCGCCTCCTCGCGCCGAAGGCTGCGCGCGGCCGAGCTGCCACCCACAGCGGGACACTCGACAGCCCCTGGCGGCCGCGCGCCCTCCCGCCCCGCACCGGCGCGGGGACCGCTACGGTCAACGGCAAAAACAGAGTCCGCGGCACCGGCTCTTCCCGCGCGCCCCTTCCCGACCCACTGGCTGAGACAGCCGCTAACGCTGAGAAGCGGCGCCCAGGGGCGGGGGCGCTCCGTGGGTGAAGCCGCCTTCGCCTCGGGTCGTGATCCCGGGGTTCCGGGATCGAGCCTCGCGTCGCGCGCTCTGCTCGGCGGGGAGCCGGCTTCCCCCGCCCCCGCCTGCCTCTCCGCCTGCTGTGATCTCTGCCTGTCAAATAAATAAATAAAACCTTAAAAAATAAAGAAAAGTAGCGCTCAGATAAGCCCGGACCTTGTCCCTCCTCCGAGCCTTCTGGCAAGACGACTGCTCGGCGGAAGCGACGACTGACTAAATGACACTTCACAGACGCTGCGGCCTCTCCCACAGGCGTGTACCCCGCGTGGGCCGGCACCAGCCACACCCAACCACCGGCCCGAACCGCACGCGACGCCCGTCGTCCCGCCCCCTGAGAGCCGGGCGCGTGCACACGCGCACGCGACGCGCACAGCGGCCCGGGGACCCCCGACTGCAACGCGCCCCCTCGAGCACTAGGCGTCGCCACACGCGGGCACGCCCGCGCCCCGCCCACCCCGAAACACCGTGCGATCCGGCCTGGAGGCTCGGCTGTGCCTTCGCGCCTGGAGACTACGTTTCCCAGAAGAGACTGCGGCGGCGACCCACTCGCGAGGCAGCAACGGCGGCGCTTTGTGCGCCTGCGCCATCTTCCGGCTCCAGGCGGCGGGCCCGCCGATACCGAGGAGGAAACGCAGCCGGGGCTCCGCGGAGTGCGGCCACGGTGGCACCTGACTCCGAGGAGGCGGCAGGTGAGGGGCTTCGGAGCTTCCCAGACGCGCCGGGGTCCCTGCGGGAGCGGGCGCCACGGCCGTGCGGGCCTCGGGCCTGGGAAGAACCGGAACGTCTCCCCCCAGCGTCGGTCTCCGGCTTTCCGGGCTCTGGACTACATTTCCCGTCGGCCTCCGCGGCGCGCGCTCGCCGCGAGCGCCCCCTTTCCGCGTGCAGGCTCATAGCCCCGGTGTCCGGACCCCTTAGGTGGGTGCGAAGGGTCCCCGACTCCCAGAAATGCTGATGGATATTTACAGTCTTCCCTACCCGTGCCCTTTTTTTTTTTTTTAATGTGGAACAAAGTCTTGTTTCATGAGATTCTGAAACAGTTGCAAAGACCTCAAAGTATTTAGCACGACTGTCCAGAAGCCCAGGCTTCAGTCTGAGACCGTCTTAGGTCTCGTCCCTTTACAAGTTGTGTCCGACGATGGGGAAGGGGTTGAGTAAATCATGGGCCGCTCGTGTCACAAGGTTTGATAAACCTATTACAGAGAGTGCTCGGGCAGTGGCCCCCACAGGAAAAAGTGTCTGTCACCTGCCCAGGAACGATCAGTTACTTCGGCGGAGGTGAGCGTGCGTAGCCCGGCGTGGCCCTTCGTAGATCGCGGCTCGTTTGCCGGCGAGCGCGCGAGTGCTTGAATGAATCGTTCTTCCTACTTGGATTCTTTTCTTCCAGTTCTGTTTCAAGCCCGTGTGCCAACAGGTGGGCCTTTGACCTCTTTTGCAGAATGTCCTCATGTTGTGTAAAGACACCACTTGTTAACGTTTCCCCACATCATTTTCGACAGTTGTTGGTCTTCCGTCATGAGGCTCTGCCAGCAGTGATTCAACCAGCTGCCTACTTGTGGACTTCTGTGTACTAATTTTTGTTCTGTTTTCCAGTAAATTTTGTGCACACAGCTTTGCTCACTGTTCCTCTCTGTGCAGGAGCACATTTATGTGATGGTAACGGAGCCATCTGATCTGCCCATTGCAACCACATGCCCTCTGTGGGCTCGAGGCAGGGTCCACAAAGTGGTGTCCACCAGGCCTTAGGTAGGGCTGTTAGGTTCTTGGTGAATTTGGAAGTTGGGTAAGGAGCCAGGGAGGTGTTACATTGGGGATATGAGAGAGTTAAAGGGTCTGTTTCCGGGCAGGGTCACTGTAGGCTGGGCTGATGCCGATTAGGCAGACTGAGCTCCCTGGCCTGAGGACAGCCTTGCTCGGCCTTGGGACACCATGTGGTCTTAGTCACTGGACCAGGACTGAGCATCCCCCTCACAGATCCACATCAGTAAGAAGGTGGGATTCTCTGGATATTTAGGGAAAGTGGGAAGAAAGGGCCACTGTCTCGTTGCGACAGCTAAACCTATGCTTCCTAGAGTTGGGTAAGGGCCACGGTGTTCCAACTCTCGTTTTTGTGGGGAGCGGGGTGTAAAAAGGTGGGGACTTGTAACCATGGCATTCTGGAAGCTGTAAGGCAAGCTTGGCTTCTCATGTTTGCTCTTTCCTCCCCCAGCTCTGCCATCTCAGGACTCTGCCCTTCCCCAAGAGAGGAACCAGGAGGAGGACCCATCAGCCCATGAAATTCTTAAAGTCATGTCCCTTGTGAGTTTTAAAATTATGTAAATATTTGCTTTGTTTATCTTGAAGCCTTCCACCTGGGTTTCATCCAGGAATCCTCTTCTCAGAGGTTCCCATTTTAGGGACTAAGACCAGGCAGCTAGTTCCCTCTCCCACTGCCCGCTCCTCTCTGTCCAATGCCCATGGGTTCATTCTGTGTAGCATTCCGTATCTTCTGATGGTGTGGTGTTCTGTCAGGAGGCTAGATGAAGCAGAAACCCGTTTCCTTGATAAAATAAAAACCAAGGCTAGATGAAATGGAGATGAATGCTTATGAGGGTTATGACATGGAAAAGCATGGGGATAGGTCTTCCTTGGTCTCAGTTTCAATGTGAGGCACGATCTCCTGCTTTGGGCGGGATTGGTGATTAGGTGTGTAATTGAGGCTTAGCTGGGTATCTGTGGGAGATCAGATGCCAGATTTAAGGTCCGGTTTGAGGTCGGACAGAGCATTTGGGTCATTCTATAGCAGATTCTTCAGCTTGAGAACGAGAAGGGTGCAGAGGTGAGGGGATTGTGAGGTAACCTACCAGATGGATGAATTTTTCAGAATCCTGATAGGCAGAGCTTGGAAGAGCCTGCAGAGGTCTGATCCAAACTCTGCATCCAAAATAAGAGGGTGGCTGAGTCATTTCGTTGCTTGATAGAAAATCGTACAGCTAATAAAAGTAATCTTCATTTACGATTTTTCCCATAAGGAAGAATGCTTTGATATGTTTTAACATAATGATGAACCTGTGTCTTTTTTTTTTTAATCTTTTTTTTTTTTTAATTTTATTTATTTGTCAGAGAGAGAGCAAGAGAGCAAGCACAGGCAGACAGAGTGGCAGGCAAAGGCAGAGGGAGAAGCAGGCGCCCTGCCGAGCAAGGAGCCCGATGCGGGACTTGATCCCAGGACGCTGGGATCATGACCTGAGCCGAAGGCAGCCGCCCAACCAACTGAGCCACCCAGGCGTCCCTGTGTCTTTTTTTTAAAAGATTTTATTTATTTATTTGACAAAGAGAGAGAGATCACAGAGAGGCAGGCAGAAAGAGAGGAAGGGAAGCAGGTTCCCTGCCGAGCAGAGAACCCGATGTGGGGCTCGATCCCAGGACTCTGAGATCATGACCTGAGCCGAAGGCAGAGGCTTAAGTCACTGAGCCACCCAGGCGCCCCTGATGAACCTATGTCTTCCGCTAATTCTCAGTGTGTATGAAAATCCTATTTTCCAAGCTGGAAAACGTTTCTTTAATAAAACATTTGAGGGTAAGTATCAAAAATTGCTTTCTTTTGTTGTTATTATACAGAAGTAGAAATTACAGGTCTCTTGTTGAGAATTTGTGGTACGCCAAGGACAGAGTAGGCGACGTGCGCTGCTACACTGCTTGTCACAAGTAGGGAAACTCCACTTGGTTGAATTTTAATTTTCCTCTCAGATCTCTGTACAGAGCTTGGGTTTGTAGGGAAAAGGAAGGCTCAAGAATATTTCTACGACACTGTTTTACTCATGCCCGCCCTCTCTAGTCACCTGCTCACACTGGAGGCCTCCCGCCCAGCCTTCTTTTTCACCAGATCGCCCCATGTCTGCACAGACCTCCTCCGTCTCCTCTCATCCCACCAAGCAGCATTCCCTAGAAATGTGCCAATAACACACCCGCCTGCTGTTTCAGGAGTCAGACCTGTTCGGGGACGTGGCTGTAGTCTTCTCCCGAGAAGAATGGGAACGGCTGGCGCCCGCTCAGAGGGTCTTGTACAGAGATGTGATGCTGGAGACCTATAGCAACCTGGTCTCACTGGGTAAGACGGCCTGGCCGGCTAGTTTCTGCGTTAACCCTTGGCAGATCTGTCCCTTATCCATTTCCGGGTACCTGTCGGGTGGTCAAAGAGCAGCTCCCTGGGCCGCTGCTGCATCTCCCCCTACCCTCGGGTGACTGTCGCATCTTCCTCTGAGCTCTCCTGCGACCGCCTCTCCTGCTCACTGGCCAGGTCCTGGATCCGCGTTCCGGGGCCCCACACCATAGCCGGGTGGCGTGTTTTTTTCCCACCTCCAGGTCTTGCCATCTACAAACCCGATGTGATCTCCTTCCTGGAGCAAGGCAGAGAGCCCTGGCTGGTAGAGGAAGCGGCAGGAAGAGGCCGGTGTCCAGGTGAGTGAGGCCTGTGTGGGAAGACAGAAGCCACCACCGATAACCGTCTGGTGGGTGGACGAGGAAAGAGGACCTTTGAGGTAGAACATTTTCCCTCCAAGATGCCAAACTCAGAGGGCAGGTGCCAGTTACCATCTTGTGTAGCTTGTCGGCAGCATTTCACAAAAGTGGTTCTTCCTTTCTTCCTGAAACATTTGTGTATTTGGGTCATCACTACCTCCTCGTTAAACTGCCTTCAGCCTCCTTTGAGGGGATTTTCTCATTTTCTTTAAATGTTGGAGCCCTCCCCAGGGCTCAGACTTGGTTTTCTTCTTTCCTGTATATTTTTCCTTCTCTAGGATCTTCTCCATTACCAGGCTTTAAATACTGTTTGTGCCTGTGTTGTCCGGTATAGAGCCACTGGCCCCATGTGGCTGTTAATTTAAATTAATTACAATTCAGTACATTAAAAAAGATCAGCACCTCAATTTCCCTTCCACAGTTCAGAAGTTCAGTAGCCCGTCTGTGGCTTGTGCCTACCGCATTGGACGATGCAGACACAGAATGTTTCCATCCTCTTCAGCTGCCTTTTCATCATACCCACTTAGTTTTCACTGGGGACTTTGAACTTAATAAGTCCAGAAAGGAGCCCCTGATCCTCCCTAACAATGTGCTCTTCCCTCTTTCTTCCACACTCTAGTAATTGAATACTCAATTCTTCTACTTGCTCAAGTCAAAAACTCTTAAAGCATTCTTGACCTTTCTTATTCGGTCTGTCAGCAAGTCCTGTTGACTCTACCTTGAAATATGGCCAGAACTTAACCACTGCTCACCAATACCACTGGCACCATTCCACCCACGGCACCATCATCTCTGGCTCGGACTGCTGCAGTAGCCTCCTCCCCATCCCTCTTCTTCTGTCCGGGCCCACTACACTGTGTTGTCCACACAGCAGCCAGAGGGAGCTCAAAACGTCAGTGCGGGTGAGTGTATTTCTGCTCAAGACCTACCAGCAAATTCCCATCTCACTCAAGAGAAAATTCAAAATCGATACCATGGCCTAGAAGCCTCTATCTGCCATGCAGTACGATAGCCACCAGCCACATGTGCTGTTTAAATTTTAACTTTAAAATGAAATAAAATGTAACATTCCACTCCATGTAGCCTGTAGCCACATTTCAAATGCTCCATAGCCTCGAGTCGCTAGGGGCCACCCTGGAACATTTTAGCATCATAGAAAGTTCTGTTGGACTGTGTTGCTCTCTGACCGGCCTCCCGCTTCCTCTGTGATGTCCTCTCCTGCTTCTCTCCTTGTGGCTCATTCCGCTACAGCCACACAAGCCTCTTCGCTATTCCTTTAATGTAGGAGTTGGCAAGTGTTTTCTCTAAAGGGCCAGACAGTAAATGTTTCAGGCCCCGTGGGCCCTGTGTGGTCTCCGTCACAGCTGCTCAGCTCTGCTGCGGCAGCCCGAGCGCTCTGCCAAGGTCTTGAGGCCGCAAGCGTGTCCTGCCTCAGGGCCGCTTCCCTTGTTCTTCCTCTGCCCGGGGTGTTCTCGCTCTGGACGGAGGTCCTCCGCCTCCGCAGTGTTGACACGGTGGCGGGGAGGCATCCAGTGGGCGGTGGGGGGACTGGCAGCCTCCGTGGCTTCTACTCACTAGTTGCTAGGAATCCTCCCCCCTTCAGCTGTGACAAAAATGTTCCAGATACAGCCCGATGCCCCCCAGGGGCTAAGTCTTCCCTGACGGAGAACCAGAGTTCAAGTGTGACAACACGAGACAAGGAATGTGTTGTTGGTTGATAAAGTTTCCACCAGAAACACTTTTCCCCACAAGCAGTGCTCTGTCAGAGGGTGTCGGGTGGGGGACGAAGACCCAGACATCACAGACCCGGTCGGTTCGTCCACGCGGAGGTGGTAGTTGGCCCCTGGGAGCGAGCAAAGTGGGGTGCGGAGTAAGCATCAGGAGAGGAGATACGGGGTTCCTGGGTGGCTCAGTGGGTGAAAGCCTCTGCCTTCAGCTCGGGTCGTGATCCCAGGGTCCTGGGATCGAGTCCCGCGTCCGCCTCCTTGCTTGTGGGGAGCCTGCTTCCCCCTCTGCCTGCCACTCCCCTGCTTGTGCCATCTCTCTCTCTCTCTCTCCTGCAAATAAGTAAATAAAATCTTCTAAAAAAAAAAAAAAGAGAAGAAGAGAACAGAATGTGCTGCTGCATAAGCTACGGTATTCGCGGGTTCTGGGGATTCGGACTTAGTACCTTTGGGAGGCCATTCTGCCAGCCACACCCGTAATGTCATTTCTGCTTTTGTGTTTGTCAGTTTAGTTTGACAGCTTATGTTTGTTTGATTGAGGGGCTGAGCTTTATTGACTTCTTTGATCTGTGGGTGTACATCATAATCAAAGAGGACGTCCCCCTTCGACATTGTACATGAGTCTCCTGGGATTTTTCCTAGCGCGTTGGTGCTGCCGGCGACGATCCCTGTGGGGCTTATCCTGCGTGCCAGACAGCATTTCCCAGCATCTTCCAGTGGCTATCCATTTATGCAAACAGCATCTGTTCGCTAATTTTGTCTTTTCACCACTAATCTGTATAGCCACGTTTATCATCCACTCTGTTACCTCTGCACCTGTTTTTGGACTTCTGGTTCTGTCTCATTAATCTCTTTGTGTGTCCAATGGCGTGCAGTTTTCATTAGGGAAGGTTTTAAGTATCTGGTAGACTAGTTCCTCCTCATTCTTATTTTTCAGAATTTTCCTGGCTCTCCTGCTTTATTTTTCCATCTGAACTTTCAAATTAGAATACCGGTTTTTAAAAAATCATGTCATTATTCTTACTTGAGATCACAGTAAATTTACAGATTGAGGAGAAAACTTGTCTTTTTCTTGATTTTTATCTCTTGGAAGGGTTTTTCCCTTCATTTATGTCCACCTCCTGGTGATCTTAAAGTTTTGTTAGTATGGATCTTGTACATGGTTTATCATATTTATTGCTGAGTATTATTTATTTATTGCTGTTTCTGGAAATGGGGCTCTTTCATCACTATTATAACCCAACCAGTTGTGTTTTGTATGTGGCAGAAACCATTCACATCTTCAGATTAATTTTGTAGTTAACCCAACGTGCTGAATTTTCTCATTATTTATAACAATTTTTCATATAATACTCTTGAGCTTTCCGAGTAGTCAGTCATATCATCTGTAAATGATGATAATCTTTTTGCATTTTAATAGCTCTTGGATTTTTTTTTTCTTTTGCTTGACTAGAAACCTGATTATGTAGTACCCTGAACATTGTTAATGGGGGTAGTTTACATCCTAATCATGTTCTTGACCTTAGTAGGAATGTTTTTTGTGTCTTCTCATTAAGCATAACGTACCTAGGAATGAAAGACAGATATTTTATTTGGTTAAAGAAGCATCTGCCTTTTCATATTAAGTTTTCTTTTTTTAATCTGTGAAGTCTGAGTTATGTGAATAGATTTCCTAATACTGAATACTGAATCTAAACATTCAAATGTTGCATTTCTTGAGTCAGTTGTGGTAATTTATATTTTTTCCTGGAAAATTCTCTTTTTAATTAAAAAAAATAGTGTAAAATACACATAAGAAAATTCACCTTTTAAACCATGTTAAAGAGAATAATAGTACAGGGGCACCTGGATGGCTCAGTGGGTGGCGCATTTGACTCTTGATTTCAGCTCAGGATAAGATCTCGGGGTGGT
Organism: Mellivora capensis; assembly: GCA_004024625.1. Classification (NCBI taxonomy): domain Eukaryota; kingdom Metazoa; phylum Chordata; class Mammalia; order Carnivora; family Mustelidae; genus Mellivora; species Mellivora capensis. The sequence goes on along the minus strand of PISX010002002.1, from coordinate 9,248 downwards.
GATCGAGCCCCGCGTCAGTCTCCATGCTCAGTGCAGAGTTTGCTTGTGATTCTCTCTCTCCCTTTGCCCCTCCCCCTACTTGTGCTCTCTAAAGAAATAAAATATTTAAAAATAAATACATGAGATAAAGGATATAGTACATTGGCATTTAGTACATTCACAGTGTTGTGCAATGTCCCCATCATCTAGTTTCCGAACATTTTTATCACCCTGTGGTTCTCACCCCTTTGCTGCTGACACACGGCTCTTAAACCCTTGGAGTCTCTGAGGTACTAAGTGTCTTCTTGTATGCTCATGAGATGACTGTGCTTGGGGACACCTGGATCGCTTCAGGATGGGGGCTGGTTGAGAGTGAAACCAGTTTTGTAATTAGAAGGTTGGAACTCTCAGCTCCATTCCCCAAACTTTGGAGGGACTAGAGTTTTGACTGAATCACCGAAGGGCAATGATTTAATCAATCCTGCCTATGTAATAAAGCTTCCATTTTAAAAAGTCCCTAAAGTACAGTATTTGGAGAGCTTCTGGGTCAGGGAACACGTGGTGGTGCTGGGAGGGCGGTATTCCTGGAGAGGGTTTGGGATCTCCACACCCCTGGCCCTATACCTTGTTCTCTGCATTTCTTTCCTCTGACTGACCCTGAGTTATAGCCTTTGTAGTAACCTGGTAATCTAGTAAGAAAACCGTTTCCTCAGTTCTGTAAGGCATTCTGTCAAATGATGGAACCCAGGAGGGGTTGTGGGAACCTTCAGTTTTACTGGGGGGGCGTAAAGGGAGCAGTGGTGGTCTGTGGCCTGAGCTCTTAACCTGTGGGATCTGATGCTCTCTGCAGAGAGACAGTGTGAAAACGGACTTAATCTGTAGGACACCCAATTGGTATCCACTAGAGTTGGAGAATTGCTTGGTGTGAGGGAGAAACTCGCACACATTTTGTCACCAGAAGGATCCGAAGGGACGTATGGGTAGTAGAGTTGTGTTGAGAGGTGTGTCTTTCCTGAACACAGCCCAGAGAAAGCCCCGTACTTACTTAGTCACTCCTGGTTGCCCTCTCCCCTCAGCCCCAGGCAACCCGTGATCTGCTTTCTATCTCCGTGGAATTGCTTCTTATGGACATTTCACATAAATGGAATCGTATAACATGTCGTATAACAGCCTTTTGAGTCTGGCTTCTTCATTTAGCATCATGTCCTTAAGGTTAATCCGTGCTGTAACATGTGGCAGGATTTCCTTCCATTTTAATGCACGTGATTTTTTTTCTCCATTCATCTGTCAGTGGACATTTAGGTGGCTTCTGCCTCTTGGCTGCTGTGAATAATGTTGTAGTAAACATAGGTGTTCAGGTGTCTCTTTCAGATTCTCTCAGTTCTTTGGGATATATACTCAAGTAGAATTTCTATATCATGTGGTAATTCTATATTTAGAACTTCCATACTGTTGTTGTTTTTTTTAAGTTATTTCTTTTTTAGTAATCTACACCCAACACGGGGCTCAAACTCATGACCCTGAGATCAAGAGTTGCGTGTTCTTCTAAATGAGCCGGTAGGTGCCCCTCCATACTGTCGTTTTCTTTCCTTTCTTTCTTTTTTTAAGGATTTATTTATGTATTTATTTTGAGAGAGCAAAAGCTTACGTGAGAGCTGGTGGGAGGCGCTGAGGGAGAGAATCTTTCAAGCAGACTTCCTGCTGAGCAAGGAGCCTGACGTAGGGCTTGATCCTGAGATCACAACCTGAGCCAACACCCAAGTTGGACGCTTAGCCGACTGAGCCACCCACGTGCCCTCCATGCCGGATCTATAGTGATGGCACCGTTTACGTTCCCACAGTCAGGGCACGGTGGTTCCAGTTTCTCCAAATCCTCATCAATGCCTGTTGCTTTCTGTTTTGTTTTGATAGTGACCACCCTAATGGCTTTGTAGCCGCCTTATAGTTTTGATTTGCATTTCTCTAATGATGACTGATGCTGAGCATGTTTTCATATGCTTCTTTGCCATTTGTATACCTTCTTTGGAGAAATGTCTATTTAAGTCCTTTGCCAGTTTTTGAATAGGGTAGTTTTTTTTGTTGTTGAATTATAGGAGTTCTTCATACATCCTGGATAGTAACCTGTTGTCAGATACGTGATTTAGAAATATTTTCTCCTCTTCTGAAGGTATACCTTTTTTTTTTTTTTAACTTTTTTGACTGTTTCCTTTGATGCATGAAAGTGTTTACATTTGAGGCAGTCTCATTTGTCTATTTTTGCTTTGTTACCTGGCCTTTAGTGCCATATCCAAGAAATCATTGCCAAATGCAATGTCGTGACATTGCACATTCCCCCTGTGCTTTCTTCTAGGAACTTCACATTTTTAGGTCTTACATTTAGGTATTTAATCCATTTTGAGTTAATTTTTGTATATGGTGTAAGGTAAGGGTGCTGCTTCCTTCTTTTGCATGTGGATATCCAATTTCTTCAGAACCATTTGTAGAAGAGACTGTCCTTTCCTCATTGTGTTGTCTTGGCTCCCTAGCAGAGATCATTTGACCATATGCGTGGAGGTTTATTTCCGGGCTCTCTGTTCTGTTCCATTTGTCTATACATCTGGCTTTTATGCTAGTACCACTGTGGCTTTGTGGTATGTTTTGAAATCAGGAAGTGTGAGACCTCCAACTTTGTTCTTTTTCAAGATTATTTTGGCTGTTGGGATCCCTTCAGGTTCATATGAGGAAGCTAAAATATTCTGATGCCGAGACTATATGTAAGATTTTTAGACATATTTCTTCAGTTGTCCAAAACAGTGACTACTAATGCTAAGTAGTGAACTTTAAGGTACTCTGCCAGTCCCTGTCAGGAAAACATTAAGTTAATACAGAAGAGACCTCACTATTCTTGTTGTGATTTTGCAACTTAATAGGGAACTGAGCAGAGGCCAGAAGTCAGAAAATTATGACTGTCAGTATGACCTGTGGAGGCTTCCAACACAGTATACAGTTAGGGATGGCTTAACTTAGATGAGTGTGAAAGGGCTCATGTAATGAACAACATCATACCCTGCCATAAGTCAATACAACTATGTCAGGTGTCTGTGATAGAAAAGTGGAAAAAGCGGTGTTCTGGAGAGAGGAGTGTATTTAGTCGCCTGTCCTTGGAGGCAGCCAGGGTTTTTCCCCACGTTGCCCAAAAAGCAAGTAATGTGCCTTACTTTAATTCCTAAAACCAAATTCCCATTTAGGCATAGGTAAGCGTTCCCAAACTCGTCTTCTGTTTCTTCCAGGCTGGCTTTCGTGGCCCATGTTCCACTGCGGTCTCCCGGTTGTCATTTATAGGACGGCGGGCGGATGTTTCTCGTCGTTGAGTAGGTCAACCACTCATGCACGGGTTGCCATCATCATGGCCGATTCGGAATCTCTCTCACCGGAATTGTCAGACCCCAGTGAATAGACCCAGAACCTTCCTTCTGAACAACCGCACGTGGTGTCTGAAAAAAAAAATCTATACTTTGTGTCCTCTTCACGTAGTCTTGTTCTTACAACTTCACGTGGACGCATTGGGGTTATAGTGCGAGGTTTTGAGGTGACGGCAGCGTCATTCCCACAAACGTGTCTTTCATAGACTCTTCATCATGTTTCATTGTCAAACTAATTTTTTATTCTAGGCGTTTTTCCTTAATACTGTCACAGATGACCAAGTGAATAACGTTCTGTGATACGCCACCGTATGAAGCAGACCTGTTCCTATAAAGTCTTCTTTGGTCATCTGCCTACTACGCTTTTTCTTTTCTTTTAAAGATCTTATTTATTTATTTGGCAGAGAGAGCACAAGCAGAGGGGGCGGCAGGCGGAGGGCGAAGCAGGCGCCCCACTGAGCAGAGAGAGCCCGATGCAGGACACGATCCCAGGACCCTGGGGTCATGAGCCGAGCTGACGGCAGACGCATAACTGGCTGAGCCCCTGGGCGCCCCTGTCTACTACACTTTATAAGCACATTCAAAAGCACCCATTTGCTCTCCCCACAGTTCCTTGCATTAAGCTGTAACTAATTCTTTATTAGGCAAATGGGATCGGTTGCTGTGATTACATAAAACAGGCCACTGCAGCTGAAAGCACGTCATAGCTAAAACCGGGATCGAATACACCATTTGACTTTTCCTTGCAGTCGGAATAGGCAGCAAAGAATGTTGCTCCAAAGAACTCACCCCATTAAGTTGGGGCCTGATCCTCTAAACAAGGAACAGAGCCCTTCTTTTTCCAGGGTCACTTTTAGGCAATGGAAAGGTCCCGGAGAAGCTGGTTTAGTAGACCACCAGGTCTAAGCCATGGTTTTCGGTTGAACTTCAGAGATAGAAAGCATCACAGCAGGACACCACAGCTGTGTTACTGTAGCTCCCGGGGGAGAGGCGAGACCAGCCTCCCTGTCCTACCACTTCCCCTGGCAAGTGGATGCACCAGTCGTATATCCCTGGCCAGATGAAGATCCAGCCACCCTTCCCCATCATTTTTTTAAATCCTCTTTATGGGGACGCCTGGGTGGCTCAGTTGGTTAAGCGGCTGCCTCGGCTCAGGTCATGATCCCAGTGTCCTGGGATTGAGTCCCACATCGGGTTCCTTGCTCAGCAGAGAGCCTGCTTCTCCCTCTGCCTCTGCCTGCCACTCTGTCTGCCTCACTCTCTCTCCCTCTCTCTCTAACAAATAAATAAAATTTTTTTAAATAAAAAAAAAACATAGTTACATAATATATTTTTAAAAATCCTCTTTATGGAGGTATAATTTAAAGTCAATAAAATGCATACATTTTAAGTACGATACTTTGATGAGTTTGGACTCATCTATATACTTGCATAACTGTAACCACAGACTAGAGAACGTTGTCATCACCCTGAAAAGTTCCCTTGTGCCCCTTCCACATGACCGCTCATGTTCCCAGCCCCAGGCACCCACCCAGTGACTTCCTCTGTCACTCTAGATTGTATGTGTTTTCCAGGGGTTCATAGAAACATTCATTTTTTTTTAAAGATTTTATTGCTTTATTGACAGAGAGACCAGCGAGAGAGGGCTCACAAGCAGGGGGAGTGGGAGAGGGAGAAGCAGGCTCCCTCCGAGCAGGGAGCCCGATGTGGGACTCAATCCCAGGACCCCAGGATCATGACCTGAGCCGAAGGCAGATGCTTAACCCACTGAGCCACCCAGGCGCTCCAAAACATTCATTTTTTAAAAAAACATGGTTCAGAGGCGATTCTGATCCACACTAACATTTTAGATCTACTCATATAACCTCTCTCTGACTACTTCATCTCAATGTATGGTATTTCCTCTGTCTCTGTTCTACTTACCCATTTTCTAATTGCCCAGCCACATTCAAGAGCTTATAGGTATGATCATGGGTTTGAGTTTTCTGGTTTTCACTACAGAAGTTTCTTTTTCTAGAAATGGGGGGGGAACATACTTGTTTTTTGTTTTTCCTGTTTTTTTCAGTCTCGGGGTCCAAGTGTGATAGCCAGGCATCCTCCCCAGAGCAGCACATTTATGAAATGCAGTCGCCGCAGTGGGAGATAATGGAAAGCCTTACAAGTTACAGTCTTGAGTGCTCCAGGTTCCAAGATGATTGGGAATGCAGAAGCCAGTTTGACAGACAACAGGGAAATGCAGATGGGCGTCTGAGTCAAATGGTGATCAATCATGAAGAAATACCCACTTTAAACCAACAGGCATCCTTTCCTTTTTATCAGAAAATTCATCCTGAAGAAAAATCTTATGAATATAACGAATGTAGAAAAGACTTCTGGCAGGAAGACTTCCCTATTAATCATGAAGGCATTCATGCTAATGAGAAACCCTATAAATGTAAGGAATGTGGCAAGGCCTTTAAATATGGCTCACGACTAATTCAACATGAGAACATTCATTCTGGCAAGAAGCCCTATGAATGTAACGAATGTGGAAAGGCCTTCAATTCCGGCTCAAATTTCATACAACATCAGAGAGTTCATACTGGTGAGAAACCTTATGAATGTAAGGATTGTGCAAAGGCCTTTAGCCGAAGCTCACAGCTGATTGAACATCAGCGAATTCATACTGGTGAGAAGCCCTATCAATGTAAGGAATGTGGCAAGGCCTTCAACAGGATCTCCCATCTTAAAGTACATTATAGAATTCATACTGGTGAAAAACCCTATGCATGCAAGGAGTGTGGGAAGACCTTTAGTCATCGGTCCCAGCTGATTCAACATCAGACTATTCATACGGGCAAGAAACTCTATGAATGTAAGGAATGTGGGAAGGCCTTTAACCAAGGCTCAACTCTTCTTAGACATCAGAGAATCCATACTGGCGAGAAACCCTATGAATGCAAGGCGTGTGGGAAGGCCTTCAGGGTGAGCTCACAGCTTAAGCAACATCAGAGAATTCACACTGGAGAGAAACCCTACCAATGCAGAGTCTGCGGTAGGGCTTTCAAACGGGTCTCACATCTTACTGTACATTACAGAATTCATACGGGTGAGAAGCCGTATGAGTGTAAGGAATGTGGTGAGGCCTTCAGTCACTGCTCACAGCTGATTCAGCATCAGGGGATTCACACTGAGGGAAAGTCCTGGGAGTATAAGGGACGTGGGAGGACGTTACATCACGATTCAACTACTGTTCAACATCAGAGAATGCGTAAGAAGGAAACCCAAAGGAATATAATAAAGGTAGAAAAGCCTTCCATCAGCACTTACCCTTTACTAATCATCGGAGAGTTTATGTTAGCAAGCAGCCATATCGGTGGAAGCAGTGGGGAGAGCCCATTAGCTTAGGCAAGGCCCAACTTACTCCTTATATTTTGGAGAAAGACTTGAAAAATGTACTGCAAATGGGAATGCCTTCATTCAAGCTGTCCTTTATCCTGAGTCATAAGGTTCATGATGAAAAATTTTATGGTTATAAATTGTTTAGACCATGATTATTAAAGAAGCAAGGGAAGGTTGAAAAACATTTTGTCTCTAACATATTACAGGATCACATTTTTTAACTGCACTGTAATAATTTTAACAGCAGCCAAAAGTTTGTTGGTTTTTTTTAAAGATTTTATTCATTTGTCAGAGAGAGAGAGCGAACACAAGCAGGGGGAGCAGCAGGCTAAGAGAGAAGCAGGCTCCCCGCTGAGCAAGGAATCCAATGCAGGACTTGATCCCAAGACCCTGGGATATTGACCTGAGCCGGACACAGATTTTTAACTGAGCCACCGAGGCATCCCAAAAACAGCCAAAAGTTTTAATTTTCTTGGCGATTAGAAAGAAAACCCAGCCAAATTACTCTTGGGTTCAACTTTTTTTTTTTTTTTTAAGTAGGCACCACACCCAATGTGGACCTCAAACTCACCTTGATCTCACCCTGAGATCAAGAGTCACATGCTCTACTGACTAAGCCAGCCAAATTACCCCATTACTCTTGGGTTAATAAAGAAATAAATCGTGCAAATTACCATTCATGATAATGGAAAGAAATACCATTGAGAGATTTACATTCCAGGAGTTGTAGAATGTGGACAAAGTTACTCAGAAGAATTTGTATGGTTTTTAAATGCATGCAAAGCATGAAAACCTGAAAGATTATCCTCAAATATATTAAATGTACTATTCAAGAAGCCAGAAAAGACAGTCCCAAACACTAAGGCGATGAAAGAACAAATTGGTACAAAATAAAAATAATGAAATTAGAAACTGGTTATCTTACAATAATCTCAGTTTTTATTTCTCCCTGACCCAAGAATAAACAAAATTTAAGCTAGTACGTCTCGATTTCCATGTTGTTTTAGATTATCTTTCATCACTTCTGTCACAAACAGAAGGGGCTGGTTGGCTACATAGCACCCATACCCGATTCCCCTTCCTACTGGCAGCGTCTGTGTCTTGCCTTATACTCTGGTGATATCAGATGCTAACTTTTCAGCCTCTTTTATGCAGCTCAGGATGGCCTGTATGTTCCAGGGATCTGTAGGGGCTTCTGGGAAAGATTTTCCTCATTCAGAAGAGACAGATCTATTAGGAGACTCCCTCTGCTCTTATCTGCTTTTATTTTTTTTAAAGATTTTATTTATTACTTGACAGCCCGAGATCACAAGTAGGCAGAGAGGCAGGCAGAGAGAGAGGAGGAAGCAGGCTCCCCGCTGAGCAGAGAGCCCAATGTGGGGCTCGATCCCAGGACCCTGGGATCATGACCCCAGCCGAAGGCAGAGGCTTAACCCACTGAGCCACCCAGGCGCCCCTCCTCTTATCTGCTTTTAAATATTCTCCTGTGAGAGCATAATGCCCAGAGCTGTTGTAGCCATGTTGGAACCAAAAGGAGAAAACTGAGGAGCTCAGAGAAGCTGACCCAGAGCCACCAGGCCAATTCTGGAACTGTCTCTGTGAAGCCTTGTTATGTTAAAAAAGAAAAAGAAAAGAAAAACCTTTATTGCTGAAATTACTTTTAGTTGTTTTGTAAACATGTAGCCAAAACTATCCTAAATTATGTAACTTCAAATTATATTTTACTGTGATTGGTAAATGTGGCCTGAAAATACCTACTTCTTTGAATTTGACATTTCTCTTGGTGGCTAGATATAGGATGGATTTTTTTATATATTCTGGAGTATTGAAAAAGTATATATTCTACTTTTCTTATAAGACTCTGTTTAAGCCAGTGGACTATAATGATAAAATCTTCCAGGTTCTTACATAATTTGGTACACTGGATCAAAATTTCCTAAAATGAATTTTTAAACCCAAATCTTGAATTTTCAGAGATTTTTACTTTTTAATTTATGTTGCTGGATTTTTAAAGACCTGCAACTTGACCCCTATTGATGAATTGTACCTTTTATCATTATATCCTATTCTGCCATGTGTAGGGGTTGACAAACCAAATCTGGCCTCCTGCCTGTTTTATAAATAAAGCTTTATTGGAACACAGACATGCTCATTTATTTACACATCGTCTACTGCTTTTGCACTACAACAGCAGAACTGAGTGGTTGCAACAAAGACTATAACCACAAAGTCTATATTGGCTGGCCTTCAGATAAAAAGTCTGCCAACCTTGGCCTAGTGAGATCCTCTGGCATTTTATTTCCATACTGGGTAACACAACTAATAATGATTTGTCTTTGTTCACCTGGTATATTTTTGCTCATCCCTTTATTTTCAACCCCTGTCATTTCAGTTACTTCTTAAAACTGAAAAAAAGAAACAGGTGATTTTTTAAAATACAAAGTATAATTTTTTTGGTGTAAAATTCACTTTTTAAAAAAGATTTTA